>VYZT01064766.1:0-80795 GCA_013400735.1 Pomatostomus ruficeps
TTCATGATGCTGTCCTGTTTTCAGATACGGCTTCACAAAAGAAGTTTCTAAGAAGTACAAGGTAAGATTCCTCCTCCTTCCCCTGTATTTTTTTTTTATATTCTTGCACATGTAAAATGAAACCTGTGTAAAAAAGAAAACTTCCAACCAGTTTATTTAGGTGTAGCAGAAAATTATTTAGTGGTGTAGTTGAAATTATTTTGGCCTATCAGTGGAATAACTGACAAAACAATTTTAAGTGCTAGTCTCTTATACTCAGAGATCTATGGGATGAAATAAGTAACATCCATAAGACCAGTCAAAAACA
Source organism: Pomatostomus ruficeps (assembly GCA_013400735.1). NCBI lineage: Eukaryota > Metazoa > Chordata > Aves > Passeriformes > Timaliidae > Pomatostomus > Pomatostomus ruficeps. Next base: position 308 of record VYZT01064766.1, read on the forward strand.
CAAAAAGAGGTGAACATGAAAGAAAACCTAAATGCTTCAGAGACAATCAAATGGCCCTAAAGTGAATGTCAGAACATGTTTGTCAGGGTTGCAGTTCAGCACATCACCTGGACAACGCTGTTCATATAAACTGTAGCAGATGCTTCAGCAAAATCTTCAACTTAGAAGCAACAGAGTCTGCCAGAAATAGGATCTAATGTAAGAGTATATTTTACAGGATCATTGGAAACAGATTTTGTGTCTTCTGCGAGATGTGTTTAGCTGGCTTCCCCTTGCCACTATAATTGATAGCAAGGTTCTTATCCTACATGGGGGGATTTCAGACACCACAGATTTGGATTTCCTGAATGCACTTGAGAGAAATAAGGTAAGAGATAATATTCATGTGAGAGTAATTTTGTTTTCTTTTTAAAATTTTGCAGTACAAATCAAGTTGTTTGTGTTAGGAAAGGAAGTGGCAGCAGCATAAGGCATGTGAGGAAAATAATAGTCCAATTTTTCTCCAAAATCAGTGCTTGGGAAGTGTTGCAGTAGGTGTTGAGAGCCAATTGTTTGGCTCTCTACATAACATGGGTCTTTTGACTTTAAAATAGCTAAAACCACTTTAGATACCTCCTCTTGCAGTGATGACACATTAGCCAGAAAGTATGAAAGCTACTTGATTCTTGGGCATTTCCAAACACTTTAGAAATCAATCTAGCCACATATTTCTAGCTCTGCCTTTTGTCCTGGGGCTGTGCTTCTGCCATCTGTTGTGTGGGGGAAGCTCTCCACCTGTGAGGCGCTCCCTTGGCAGCAGCTGAGCGTTGTACATGTGGGAGAGCCCTTCCAGAAGGATCAAACTTCAAGAACTGGCCTTGATAAAACAGAATCTACTGCTTTTCAGAGATTTAGAAGACAGAAATGTTAGTGGTTTTTTTCTGAAATGGTGAGCAAACAGTTTCTTTCAAATCAGTGGAAAATGGTGTGGGATTTGGTCTCGATTTGGACAACTAAATTAAGCTGTGTGCTTGTGAGAGGGTGCTGAGACTCCTCGTAGTCAATGGAGATCCAGGAGAGCTGGAGGAGATCATTGCTTAGGCACATGTCTCCAGTGCCGTTCATGGAAGTGCCCCATAGGCTAGGGATGTCCCCTCTTGGCCTTTGCCTGCCTCTGGAGAAAGTCTTCTTTGCAAGTCTTCTCCACCAGTCCCCTTTAGGCCAGATTTGTGTCTGCTCCCCTCATGCTAATTCACAGACATAGTGGAGCATCTCAGATGGCATAGGAGACCAATGTTTGAGCAACTTCATGTACCCTGTCATCAATGTCAGTGGAATCTAGAGCTATTTTTGTCATCCTCATATTTTCTAATGCAGAAATAAATGCTTTACAGGGCAGTCAGTTGTGTCTCTTTTCCAAATATATGAAAAAGGGCATGAATACTTCTGATCATTGGAGTCTAGGCTCCATTGGCTATACCACTGTGCACTAAAACTGAGTGCCTAACTTCAGATAGAGGTGTCCTAGCTGTGAGCTGAGTTCTGCCCATGCTTTCACGTGGGCTGGGCTCTGCACGGTGCTGATGCAGTATCTGTGAAATGCAGAATTAACAGGTCAAGGTTGCTGCCCCAGGAGAGTGTTGCTAATGAGACATGTGTGGGCCACAACCCAGGGTGGTGTCACTCAAGGCCAAGTGATGTATTTTAATTGGTACAGCTGGCAGCTGGCAGATCTCAAATACCTGTCAGTGCACTGGGGAATAACCCAGTGTTGTGCATTTTGTTTTGAATTAGTCCTTTTCTTTGTTAAAGAGTAAAATTCAAGAGTCTGTGGACTGTGTATGTTTTATTGGTGGGTGGTTTTTTGGTTTGGGTTTTTTGGGTTGGTTGGTTGATTTGGTTTTGGGGTTTATTTGGCTTTGTTCTAGATATAAGCTAGTATGAGAGAATTTCAAACGAGAAGACATTCCCTAGAGAAGAGTCCATGTTAATGGTCATTAATGGAGCCATAGCACACCACTCCAAAAAGCAAATGCCCATGCATGTTTGAGGTGTTTGATTTAACAATATATGGCCTGATGTAATACTTTATCAATTTCACTGCTGATATTCCATTTATTTTAGCCAAATTAATCTAACAGCATGATACTGTGTCAGAACAGAAGTGAATGGAGTTTCACCTTCAGTACAATATGAATGTATATTTTGTTTCCAGGGAACCCAGGCCCTACTTGCTATATAGTAAGACCTTAAGATTGACTGTGTTTGGAATGTGTCTGTGTGTCTGGATAAGAATATGAAAGCAGCTCTGAAGAGCCTGGTTACTCATAGGTATAAAGCAAAATTTCTGCAAGTGCCAAACACCTGCAGCTTCTCCCAAACCTGTGAATTCAGGACATTATGAGAGTTAACATTAGTTAAACTCTCAATTAATTTTCCTGAGTACAGGAAACATGAGCTGATGTGCCTTTCAGCCAACATCTCTGTAATAACTTTTATTATTGTGGTGGTAACTTTTATGTTTTTTAAAGTTGAAATCTTTGATGCGGCCACCGAAGTCAGTGAGAGACAGACAGGACCAAACGAAGAAGAGAATTCCCACAACCAAACCCAGTAAACACACTGCCAACCAGCATGTTGCAGGGAAGACACAACACATCTCTTCATCGGGCTCCACTGAGCCTTCAGGCTCAAATTTGCCTGCAGACCCTGCCCTGAAGGAATGGAAACAAGTAGGTGAAACCAAAGACAGGCTGATACCGAACCCCTTCCGCACAAACCCAGCAGGTGTTCTATTCAGGCAGTGAGTCTGAGGGAACTGTCTCTTAATAAGAAAATAGTCATTCTAAGGAGTATATTAGACACCTGTTCATTTTTTGGATGCTTTTTTTAGACCTGGTATGAAAGGCTTGGGATTTTATACCTTACAAGTAAAATTTTCCCAGTGTTTTCTTTTCTTAGCTGTCAGGAGGAGGAAACTGTTCAGTACGAAATGGGTTTGCCTGCCCTCATGTGGTTGGATCTTTTGGTACATAAATGGTTGTCAGCTTAAACAGGTCACACTTTGCAATTGTTGGTGAGATAAAGCACCTTTTTTTGGCTGTGCTTTTGGCAGCTGAATGCTGATACAGCCCCAAAAAATCACCCAGCTCCAGAGACATACAGGCAGATTACTCAGAAGTGGGAAGTTTTTGTCCTCTGGCTGTTCATTTCCTCTTGAATATTAGTGCTAATACGGAGCTTTTGTTATACTGCATTTAATAAATTGTGACATGTTGCAAAGCTTAATTTCTCTGAAAATCTGATTTCCCAAGATACCTCTCTGACCTACAAGCTAACATAATGACAACAAGCAAGGCCCCCTTTCCCCCCCAAATCTGACACTCCCCCAGCTGATCAAGCATCCACTAAGCCATGCTCACAAACATGAAGTGGAATGTGTTAGTGCAAACCTTGCCCAGCAAGGTTTAAACAAGCACATTTTGACTGTTTGCTACTGACTACAATTAAACCATGATAATTCATCCTCATGTCTGAACCCTGCTAAAATGCTAATATGTAGAATGTTGTTTTGAAACATGAACTAACTGAAGACAACAAAACCAAAGGCAACTCTTTTCATGTTTAGAGCAGGCACTCCCAATCTTAGGTAAAATCACTGACCCAATGTGGTTATCCAGTCTGTGCTGGGAAACAGAAATTGCCCCTCCTACCTACATGTGAAGAAGGCAGCTTTTGTTTTCTTTGAAATAGCTTAGGTACTGTTCCTGATGCACCTGCCCAAGCCTGAAAACCTCAGCTGTGAAAGGAGGTACATTGCTGAAATGATATTTTTTCTGAAAAAAAAAGTTTACCCCAAATCTTAAAAAGTAGAACAAAAGTCTCAGCCCAAAAGAATACACCCCTGAAAGGAAGGAAAATACCAAGACCTACATGTTAGCTTGAATGTGTTTTCTCCCTGTACTGTGGGGCTTTTGCTGTGGCCAGGACTTTAGACAGCCATAGCCTGCCAGTCTTCCCCTACCATTAGTCCTCACTTGCTTGAGTTTGCTATTTATAGATCCTTGACATTCTGTGGAGTGATCCAAGAAGCCAAAATGGCTGTACACCAAACAAGTGTCGAGGAGGAGGCTGTTACTTTGGTCCTGATGTCACTGCCAAGCTGTTTGAGAGGTATAATCTGAAGATGCTCATCAGGTCTCATGAATTTAAGCCAGAAGGTTATGAGATCAGTCATGATGGGAAGGTAAGATGCTTCCATGTAAAGCAGAATTCTCCTGTGAATTTCACAGGAACATCCACAGTAGATTTGTCTGCAGAATTTATTTTAAAAAGAGAGAGTGACTTTGTTAAACTGGGTTTGGGGGAACTTTGTCCTAGATTTACAGATTACCGAGTTCTGAGTAACAAAATTCTTTGCAGCTTTAGGGAGTGGGGACCGGCTTATTGCTCACATGAAAATGAATGGACATGAGCAAAATCTCTGAGGAGCTGTGTGTAAATACAGTCCAAGGGATGCTCTAAGGTTCTAGAAGCTTTTAACTGACTGATTTCTCTTCTGGCCCTGCTTTCTAACATGCTGTATTGGGACGCCAACAAGAATCTTGAAAACCAGGTCTCTCTTAGAAGGAGGTTTCTGTTAAGCAGCATGTTATATCTCACTGTCCTCTGAAGTCTGACAGGTCAAAAATAAAGGCCCAGCGCCCTGACTCAAAAGGCAAGAACAATTTGGTGAATGACACAGTTTTATATGTAGACACATCATTTTGTAACCTGGAATTTTTTCTAAGATCAGTTTCAGAAGTCAGTGTCAAGAAGAGCTGTTCTAGCCAATCGAGTTTCTTTGTTTCCTATGTCAGGTTATCACCATATTCTCTGCCTCTAACTATTATGAAGAGGGCAGTAACCGAGGCGCGTACATCAAGCTGAATCCTGAACTGATCCCTCGGTTCGTGCAGTACCAAGTCAGCAAGTACACGCGCAGGCAGAACCTCCGGGAGAGGTAAAGCTGTGTGTTGCATGCAGTGAGCGTGGACTCACCCCACATGTGAGTGTACCTGCCAAAAATCTACCGCTTGACTGAATAATTGAAGAGGTATCCATTTTCCTTGATTCTCCCTGGTTTTCTGTTTTAAAATTTAAAAATCATTAAAGTAGACAAAACATGTTCTAAGTGGTCTAATTTGGTTTCCTGAGAAACTCCCAAAGGTAATTAGATGAGGTAAGCAGTTAGAACAGACAACTGTCAGGGACTCATAAATGGCCTGCACCTGTCTGCTCTAAGGCTGCAGTGTTAATCTGGACAAATCCTGTTATGAATTGAGTCTCAAAAGTTTATCATGACAGCTTTGCCATGCCTAGTACTGTGGTCAGATTACTAAAGGAAAGCGGCTTACCTGCATAAACTCAATTATCTCATAAGTGCAGATTGCTCTTATGGAGTATTGTTGGTTTTGTTTGGTTTGGGGCTTTTTCATCCCTGAATGTTGTCTTTCCCCCTCGCCCCCCTCCAGTGTTCTGGTATGGTTTGGGTCACCCTACATAAACATACTAGACCCTAAATGTACTACATGTTAAAGGATATAAGAATTTGATAATGGGTGTTGAAAAGCATAAAATGCTAGAGGATTTTAATCCATTAATAATCTGCTGAATTTTTTTCTTCCTAGGGTAGGTACAATTGAATCATCTGCCTTAAAGTCCTTACGAGAGAAGATTTATGCTCACAGGTCTGAACTCACCAGTGCTTTTGCACAATATGACGTCAACGGCACAGGTACTACTCCCTCTCTATCCAGCTGCCACCATGGGGAAAACAGCTTCCATGTGTGTGTGGGGCAGAGGGGATAGACCCCACGGAGAGGAGTCCTGCCTGCCTGCCAGTGTCAGGCTGAGGGCAGCAGAAGCTGGTTGACCTTGTTGTTCCTGACCACAGAGGAGTATAGATGTTGGCAAGGGCTCAGCCCCAGACAGCAAGTTGAGGGGATGAAGCTTGAAGTAGAAAAAAACCCCTGAAAGACGGACAAATAAAGAAATGGTGTTTGCCTTGTTAGGTAGAGAGTTTGGGCAGGCAAATCCAGTTCCAAAAGCTCAAAGGTCACCACCACCTTCATGTAGGAGTGTCTTCACAAGGTGTCAGACAGGGAACTGGGGTCTCAGGTTGGGGGAACTGGTCTCTCTCTCAGTCTGGGAGGTACCTGAGGAAAGTTGCCTGCCTATGCCTCTAGCAAACACACACTGACCCCTCTGCTGAAAAAAAGTCAGCGCTAAGTTAATACATGAACCTTCTATGTAGAAGCAAGAAGTTGATTTCTACCATAAATACTTTTCCTTGTGATGGCTTCTCACTTGACTGCATCCTTACAAGGGCACTCAATAACATGTTGGTGTTGTTTCTTTGACCACTGAACAGCTGTTTCACGTATTTCTGTCTGGTTGAGTTTTCAGCCACATGTCACTCTAATTGCAGCTCAGCTGAAATCTGAAGTACTGTTTATGGCATAATCTGGCTTTCTCAAAAGGTGTTAAAACATGCTGAACATCACAATAGCATCACAACTTTGTGGTTGGAAAGGACCTGCGGAAACGCCTAGTCCAAACCCCACTGCTCCTTTTTTATGAGGGCTTTTATCCCAGGGTTCAGAGAAAATCTTCGTGCTTTGCAACCCTTTGTGCTGGTGACTGATGTGTGCTGTGTCCTGTACCACCTGTAACCGTGACCTGACCCCTCCTGGCAGGCAGGATTTCTGTCAACGACTGGGCTGCAGCGATGGAGTCTGTCCTACAGCTGGAACTGCCCTGGAGGATGCTGCGGTCTCAGTTAGCACAGATGAACCCAGATGGAGAAGTTGACTTCATGTCCTGTTTTTATGATTTGAAAATGGGTCAACCGATAAAAGAGGTAAAGAGGAAAACACCTCCTTGCAATTCTTGGAGGAACAACTTTTGGTGCAAATTGAAGCACAAGACAGTGGTTTGGCCAATCAAGTAGACATCTACATCTGAACTAGTTGCTGAGCTTCCTTTTATAGTCACTGGAGGAAAATGAGCACTGCTAGGGTACGAATCATCATTCTGTGCTAAGGTAGATGCTTAAAATAGATTGGATGAATCACATGCTAGAACTGCTTCTTACTTTTTGTTGGCTCTCGAGGGCGTTTAGATAATGGAGCTGAGGAGATGTGACAAATCCTGCCCAGAGCACTCAACCCTCACTCTTGGAAATGAGTTTTTCAAACAAGCTCCAGAGGCAGTTCAGGCCCCTGTGGGAGGAAGTTACATTTGTAGATGGACTTTTAGATTATTATAATGGTATTTGAGGTCACTTCTACAGAGCCCAGTTGTTACCGAGTGGCTGCACGGTGCTTTGGTACTGAGGTATCACCATCGTCTTCCTGAGCAGCAGATCCATTCACATATGTACACTGAGTGCATGGTCTATGCCATCTTCCCTAGATTATCCATATTTCCACAAATAATTACTGAAGGTAGGAGGTGTGAAGGGCTCCTTTCCCCCTTGCCCTGCCATCTGAAAGTGACAGGTTTTATCTGATTATTCCTCAGGGCAAGACACAGAAGTGTCATTCCAGAAAACTCAAGCATAAAGATTTTTTTTAAACATTTGACAAGTTAAACTGGGAAAATGAAAATTGGATAGTAGATATTCTGTTGGTTAAATTAACTCAAACCAAGGTCTGAATAGCTGCTTCTATGTGATTTCAAAACCAGGCTCAGCCAGCTTTGGCGGAAACACTGTGCAGATATAGAAAGGATCTGGAGATCATCTTTAACATCATTGACAAAGATCACTCAGGTAAGTCCAGGTAACTTCACTGTGTCAGCTCTAGGGAGTCTATACCAGTTATCTTTTCCCCACTGTGTTTCCTCCTTAAGCCTTCTAAATATAGAGGAAGCAGAGGTGATGTCACTTCTCCAGTTTAGTGGAGACTATTTTAAGCAGTCAGGCTGCAACCACAGAAGGGACAGTGCACAGAGCCTAACAAGAAAAAATTCTCACGTACCCCCACTCCAGTATTGGCTTCACTCTTTTGGGGGGCTTTTTCTCCCTTCCACTCTGTCTCTTTACTGCTTTCTCAACTCCACTGTCAAAAGCATTCGATCATTACCTGAAGTAAAAATGTGCTTCACTCATGTCAGCACTAACCCCACCACGGTAGGCTGGTAACTTTCTTGCAGTGAAGGAGTGTGCCTGCGTGTGTTTATGCAGGAGGGGGAAACAACACTGCAAAAAGCAACCTGCTGTCTGTCTCCTTTAGGTTTGATTTCTCTTGAGGAGTTCAGCCAGACATGGAGACTCTTCACCTCTCACCTGGGCATTGATGTACAGGATGACTCCATTGACAAGTTAGTCCTCAGCATAGACTACAACAAAGATGGCCACATTGACTTCAATGAATTTTTAGAGGCCTTTCATGTTGTTCACAGACTCGAGAAAAAGGCAACCTCGTGAAAAGGCAGAACTTCTTGTGGGTTGTTTTGGAAGCTCAGCTTGCTGTCATTAGTCATGAAAGGGCTGCTCGCTAGGGTCACTGTGCAAACCTTTATTTAGCCCCGCCTGGATGATCTGTACCTGCTAATAATGGGACAGAGGAGGTGAAAACCCACACTTACAGTATTACTGTGTCACTGCCACACACTCTGCCAGGATCTTAAAATTCACCCCTCCCTCCCTGGTGGCATCTCCCGCATCAATCTAATCCCTGAACATTGCCAAGGTCATGCCTACAGCTGTGTGGGAAGACAGACTTTGGTATGTGTCTGTCAGCAGTCCTTAGTGACAGCTGAGAGCATTGGTGACCACAAGGAACATATCAGACCCTCCCTAGTGATGTAACAGGCACAAGAGGCTGGCTGTAGGTTGTCCATTGTAGGAGAGGAAAACAGGAAAGAAGCATCTAGTTAAAATGGGTAATTCTGTATTTAACCTTGCCCTTTGCATGATGCAAAGGAATTAAATCATTCCAGATCACTCTCTTATCCTTCCAAAAGTTTACAGGCACAACGTAGAGGATCTTGGTTGAAAGGTGTTTACACTTGCACTAGATTTCCTGTTGCCACTGATTACTTTTCCCATTTGTTGGGATTTGAAGCTATGAAACAATCATAACTGTTTCTGAGATGGAGCCAGGCTCTTCTCAGTGGTGCTGAGCAATAGGACAAGAGGCAATGAACAGAAACTGATGCACAGGAAGTTCCACCTAAACATGAGGATGAACTTTCCTGTGCAGTAACCAAGCACTGGAACAGGTTGCCCAGAGAGGGTGTGGAGTCTGCCTCACTGGAGATGTTCAAGAACCATCTGGATGTAGTCCTGTGCTGTGTGTTATGGGATGACCCTGTCTGAGCAGGGAGGTTGGACCAGGTGATCCATTGTGGTCTCTTCCAACATGACCCATTCTGGGATTTGGTGATTCCATGATCACTCATCACCTTAATGAAAGCTAAATCCATAGCATGTTAATGCAACACATGATAGATCACAGAATAAAGCTTTAGCTTTCTGAGCAATGCCTAAATGGGGTGTCTCTCTGCCTGAATTTTGGTACCCTGCTCCCATCACCACAGAATATACTCTTCCTGAAGAAGAACCGTGTTTCTAAAAACAGAGAGGAGTAAACATATTTTGATACTACCAAACCCCAATATTCTTCAATATAGTTAAACACTAATTCTTTACCAAGAAAAGGAAATGAGGAAATTCTGAAATTGAGTTTTTGGAAGGCAGCAAGATGGAAGAGTCTCTAGCCCTCACATGGCTGTCTCCTTCCCCTGATGCAAGCCAATATTCCCATTCCTGCCAGTACTACCCTGTCAGTTCCCAAGGGGGACAAGTCAGGAGATCTGGACCTAAATCTCTTGCATCTTACACTCTGAAAGCAACATCAGGTCAGGAGCTTTTTGGTAACCTTTTTTGTATTTTCTTACTCAGCCTCAGTAAATCCAATGCACATAAAGTGCTTTTTGGGTAGGAAAAGGTTCCAACCTAGTCCCTCTTTAAATTTTAACAGCTAAAGATGAGCTAAGTAAAGCAGTTTGGTTTCATCTAACAGGAATGTTGAAAGTACCAAAAAAGCATCCTTCCAAGTTTATCATCCCAGAATGTAACAGCAGCCCAAGCTTAAGGCACTGCTGTCTCTCTTAAATCTTATTTTCTACAATTAAATACAGAACACTTCTCCAGAAGTATTTTTTAACTTGACAGATGAATGAACAAACATGCACACAGTTATTTCTACTGCCTTGGGGGAGGGGAAAGAAAAATCTTTAATAGTGCAAACAAAATTTACAGTAAAACTTTAATGGCATTGGTAATACATAATGTATACTTCTAGCATGCAGTTATTCTGATCTATGCACCGTGATGATCAGTCCCACCTTATTCCAGTGGAGTGACAAAAAGGCTCCACTTAAGATCGCCAAACACCACTGTTTGTGATGGGATCTTGCTCCCCACTGGTGGCTTCCATGCGGTGGGTGTGAAGTGACAAGGTGGAACTGGACACTGCAGCTCTGGAGTCCTCCTTTGCCACCTGGCGCAGTAAAGAGGACAGAGCCAGGGTGTGCAACGAGACGCAGGAGCTCTGAAGGATGGCTGGAAGCCTCTAGTGTGGATGTCCCCCACTAGGGACACATTCCTGAACCTGGCTTGAAGGGGACTGGCCTCAAGGGAACACTTCCTGAGGGGGATGCCAAGGTACAGTCACAGCACAGCTTCACTCAGCAGGCAGAGAGCCTTTTGGGGATGCAGGACTGAGATATAAAAGGAGCTGAATCACTGAGCCAAAAAAGAAAGCGCCATCCTGTCGGCTGCTGGTGGCACAATGAGCCCCCTTACTCCTGACAGAAGGGGAGTGGCAGGGGGAGTAACTGTGAAACATCTAACACTGGGAATAAATGCCCCTTGAGACTGCAACTGGGAGTGGGAAAAAGCCCTGCAGCTTGTACTTAAATCCAAACTGTTTGAGCTGGAGCTCTTCCTCTATAACCCCCATCCTCAACCCCTTTTTTCAGCCATGATTCTATGCAGCGGCTACTCAATATTCCAGATGTGAGTGGTCCTTTGAGCAGCACTTGAATCAGCCTGCAGATGAGTGCCCAAACTCACCCTACAGCTACAGATGCTTCCAGTGGTGGCATCTCTCTCCTGCTTTCTGGGCAACCCTGCTCCTACTGCAGACCACTCCAGAAAGTGCCCAAGGTTGGACCTGGACTGACTCAAGCTCCACTCCCACTTTGCTCAAGGCCCTAGCTAGTGCCAGAGGCGTGACACGTTTCCGCAGTGTCCTGTGCCCACGTGGAGCAGCCCAGGTGTTTCACTACCCCACAGAAAGTGGCTGCCCCTTTGCAGGGCAGCTAAGGACCGTGTGGCTCATCTGCACTTTCCAGGAACAAGCAGGACTCTTTCCCTGAGAAAGGAGACTACAATTAGCAGGAGAGAAGCCAGACAAACTTTGTACTGCACCCATTCAGTTTTCACAGTTACCTGTGGGACCAGCAGCTAAGGGAGATCAATGGTGCTTTTGATCTGTCTAGTTTGACAAACCGGCTCCCTGTCAGCAGCAGGGAGAAGGCAACAGCCATGAGTAGGGAGGGCACTGGCCTGCGGGAGCAGGGTTGGGGCCAGCATGTGCTATGAGCTCTGAGCTGGACACAGATCCTTATTCTGTCAGTTCCCCCCACCCCAGCCCCATGCTTGTCTCCAGGCTCACCCGGCTGCCCCGGCACTGCACAGGTGCTCCTGACCCCACAGCTGAAAACTGCTTGGGGCAGCAGTGCTGGTCAGGCTGCACTCTCAGGTGAGTGAGTCTATTTTAATTCACTAATGCCCTTGTTTCTCAGGCACAGGATGTGTCTGTTCACCTTTGCCTTCTTTCCATAAATGAGTTTCCAGGGACTGAGAGCTGGCAGTGTCATCCTCTGCTGGCTCCCCAGGGAGGCTGCACATCCAAGGAGAGCTTCTGCCAATTAGCTCAGCCCTGCACAAAACTGCAGTCGTCCTGTATTTTATCTGGGAGCACACCCTGGCCGCTGCCAGTGCCAGATCTGCTTTGCGACTGCCTCACACACACAGGGGATCCTCAGCAAAGCAGGGGTTCTTTGTAAAACCTTACTTGCATAATTGGGGTTGCACTGCAAGGCAACTCTCCAGTTCCAATGGTTCTTTGCTCTGAGCAGTAACACAGCAGCAAGGTGCAGCTGCGCCTGACCCTGCAAGTAACATAAGTTTCCATTCCTTGTGTTTGAGTCCCACCCTTCACCACCAGCTACCTAAACTCTTCAAAGTACCACATAAATACTTTCCAATTGCCTGCATTCCACGTGGTAATTCATTATGGTCATCATGAATATACCATAATCTAGGCCATACTGTAAATTTGATAGTAAAGACACCAATGACATGCCCATTAAAAAAAAAGAAGTGTCGAGGGGTGTCCAGGTAGGCCATACGTTTCATTGCTGTAGACTTCAATGCAGCTTCATGTGAAACCAACATCAGCCTTCGTGTTTCTGAAAACAAGTTCACATGGTAGGTAAAAAAAAAAATCAAAATACAGGTCTGAGTAAAAAGTCATCTTTTATCTCTTACAATCTAGGATTCAAGAGGAAAAATAAAACTGCTACTACTTTTTGTATGATACTGGGTGGAATAAACATCACCTTGCTCATGTATGCTCATGCTCTGCACTGTCACATCTGCTTAAACAAGACAAAGGATTTTACTTCCTTTTACTGGGAAACAGGCCAAGTGAGCTCTCACAATACATATGCAAAGTTAAAAAAACCAAACAATAACAAAGGCAAACCCCTACAAAACAGGCACCACACTAATAAAATGACTTCCACACCCAAGTGCTAATTATACCTGAACTGTCAGTTTATACTGGCCCCTGCACAGGCCCACGGTTCCCATGGCGGTTAACACAGGGCTCCTGGTCCTCTGGACTACCAAACTCCACTGGTATCTGAAAAAACATTGAATCACCTCACACTAAGGCCTCCCACACCTTCCCCCTCTTGAGCCAGTTCCCAGATATTGCTACAGCAGCAGTGACTGTGTAGAGGGACAGCAGGCAGTGGGGCACGGCCTTTAGAGCTCAGACCTCCTGGGATCATGAGGGCTGGCAGATGGCAAGTGAGACAGGACATTACTTCTGCTGGAAACAAAAACCTCACTCGCAAAAGCACCACACACTACTGTTAGGAGAAAAGTATTCTAATCTGATACAAATGGCACGGTTATGTTTTGAAAGAGTAGAGGGAAAGCTCACAGAAATATGCTGATCAGGCTTATTAGCTCAGAAAGTACTTTTTACAGGCCTGTCTGCTCTTTTCCCCTCTACCTGGCAAGACAGAATTGGTCCAATCCTCTCTGCTCACATGGCAGCAGTGCTGCTGAGGGAGCCTGTCTGTGGCCACGGAGAGGCTGAAGCTACTGCCACTTTCCTAAGCTGTCAGCCAGATGCTGATGTGGCTGGTGGCAAAGCCAGCAGCACAGGCACAAGGAAAACCACAGCCAGTGTCTGCAGTAAGGCAGAGTTTTCCTCCCAGAGGCTCTGGGAGGACAAAACCCCTCTGTTTTCAGTTTAAATGGCCATGGAGTTATTTCCCTATGGGACACACCTATTCTCCCTGCAGCATCACAGAGCTTCCCAATGGACAGCATTAACCTGGGAACTGTCTGCAGGGAGACTTCTGGGCAGCCCAACCCCTAACTACATGAGACCAGTGTGACTTCAAACTAAAAAAAGAGAAAAAATGGAAAAGGAAAAAAAAAAAAGAAAGGGAAAAAAAAAAAGAAACATCAAAGCCTTCCATAAACTCACGCTACACTGGAAAGGCCACAATTATGCCATTCTTAACTCTGAGGCTGTTTGCAAGGGAAATGATCAGGAGACTTGGAAAGGGTGCTCAAGTGGAAGAGATTTATCTTGCTCCATTGAGAGGAAAGGATTATAGGCATAAAACTGTCTGTCACATTGCAGAAGCTGGAGTCTTGAGATTTTGCCTCCAAAGTCTTGGCGGTGCAGGGAAGGAAGCTATTTTGTTCATATTAAAGACAGATGCAGCTTCCTGACAGAGGCTATCCTCTCAAATTCGTGAGTATTGTAGGATGTTTGTCCCCACTGGCGTTAGCCCTGCACTGACAAGGTGCAAATGAGAAGGGAATCAGGATAATCGTGTATTAGAAATATCACCACGTTATTTCAAGTTATTCTTATTCCTCTAATTTACATTTCCCTGGATGTTTCACACTGTGCATTAGTGATTCACAATGATGTACATTTACACACAGCAGGAGAAAAATTAATGAATTCCATCACTTCCCTTATTTGTGAGACTCCATGCTCAAGATGCAGCTCCCTTGTTTTATTATGCCTTTTGATCTCCACAGAGTAATCTGTTTTCCCCTTGGCAGAACTGTGTAATTCTTGCTAATTTAATACAAATTACATTTATGCACTTTGGGCAGAATAAGCCTCATTACTTGTTATTTCTTGCACACTCTTCTAAAACCAGGCCAAATTCCAGCTCCCTGTCCCCAGCAGGTAGGTGTGCACAGAGCGTCCCCAGCAGTGCCAAATGCTGAGGCAGTGCATGGCACACACACAGGCAGCAACCAGCCAAGGGGTTCGTGACAGGGAATTGGGGAGGAAGAGCCTCTGAGCCTTCCCTCCCTCGTGAGGTGCCACTTACTGCATCGCACAGCCTGTGCTGGGCAGGAAATCATGTAAATAAATAATTATGGCTTTTGTTAGGTAAGTCATGGTGCCATAGGCTCCACTCGGAGCACTGTCATAAAAAAAGTGGCAAATTCCTGTGGCTACATCTTTCTCCAAGATACTACCAGTAGCTCCAAATGATTTCTGTAAAGACACAAGCAGAGAAGTAGGGCAAGTTAGGCGTGCATGCTTATTTATTGGAAAAAACCCACCTCATTATGATTTTCTATTCGTGCTGAGTACTGAAAGCAATTATTCCCCTCATGAAAACCTTAATCAGGATTACTATAGGGCCCACATGACTCAGTTGGATCAGTGCAAGTAAATGAAGAACATATAACTTCGTGGATTTTTGTCCTTTGGGGGGAATGGGTGGGATTACTCAAATATTGGTAATACTAATGTCTTGATAAAGCAGAACTTTGCTTCAATCTACCCTTGTACTTCAGAGCTTGCTAGCCACTACAATTTTATTCCCTTTAAATCTCCCACGATTCTTACGTTAGTTTTCCCAAATACATTTCCAGAAGATACTTAAGTGATTTGGTCTGTCTTTGTAGGAGAAAAGAGCCAGGACAAAATCAAGTTCAAAGGCCACATTAAGAAAAGAGCAGAGGAGAATTTTGAAAGGAAGAGGGTTCCCCCCACCGCCATTTGAGCTCACCAGCTCCTGCAGAAACAGGTCATTGGCCATGTGCACAATTCTGTCCACATGGATGATGCCCCCGATGCTGTTCACCTCGATGTCGGAGAGGAACGTGAGGACGAGAATAGCTTCCACCAGGAGCTGCCTGTACTCGGGCTGAGGGACGTGGTTCAGCACCGACTCCACGTGCACTGCGAACTTGATTTCGCACGGGGTCATCTGGCAAGTTTGAGTGGAAATGGAAAGACAAACTGACAAATCCAAAAGACTAGCTCCTCACATCCTGCAAGCACTGAAACATATGCTCCTCTCCGCACATGGGGGCAGAGTGACTGAAGCCAACAAAATGTTTGTGCAGCTTTAGCACTTACAGAAAGTTTTTGTGTTGCTAGACCCTGATTCTGCAAACAGTTACACAACTTCCAGAAGCCTGCTCCAGCCCTGCAAGTCATCACACACACATGTCACTGACATACAGTGCTGCTGATGCTTAGCTGGCACATTAACTCTTTGCTCCTCAGCCTCTGGTCTCACACATTCTGCCTTGCACATACCTTTCTGGCATTGCAGGTTAGTTGGAAAGCCAAACTACCCTGCTGAGTTTTCAAAGCAACCACCTGCTTAGAGAGGTGATTTTTAAATAACCCCTGAGCTTTGCCATGCAGGAATATCAATATTCTGTTTGTAGAGCAGCTTAATTTGCACTGGCATAGCCCTGTGGATGTTATGCTGCCTTAGGAGGTTTGTGCTTATTTCATTCGATTGTTTTGAACAGGAAAATTAGATACTGCCCAGGTCTGACAGGCTAAAAATAGAAGACTATTTTATCTACACAATAGGGATAAATAAAGCTCTCCTTTCTGAAAAAAACCCACAAACCCCAACATTTAAATTTGGCAGAAAATTCTAGCTCCTCTCTTCAGCTGTTACCACAGTCCCTCAGAAAAGAAGGAAGAAAGAGACAAATCTGAGGGAAACAGTCAGGACAAGAGTCTTGTGCACACAAGCACTGCTCTTGCACTGATGGATTACTATTCACAAGAGTTTGTTTAATAGATGTGAATTCAAAATTTTCCAGAGCACCTAAAGACAGAATCCAGCTAAAAAAAAAAAAAAGGCATGAAAAAGTTATGGATTTAAAGAGCCAAAACTTTGTTTAGAAACAAATATCCTTAACTGGTATATTTACTTTTGAGACTGTGAAGCCAAAATACACTGCCTGCTGTTGCAGCATATTACAAAAAAGTAAGTGGCAAGCAACGTGTCTGCTTTATTCCACCAAGTCTGTGCTGCCTCACCTTCCCCCCCCAAGGGCTGCTGTCAGCCACCCTCTCTGAAGCCTCTCTGTGGGCACAGGGGGCAGCAAAGGTGTGCAGAAGGCAGGCTCAGCAAAGGGAAAACCTGCCACAAGCCTCCCCCCGGGCCTGCCCGGCAGGAATTCACCTGCACAGACCCAGGGAAGCTGGCAGAGGTGCTGGGGGAAGGTCCAGATGTTCTAAATGTAAAACCAAGATCTGTAAGAGCAGCCCAGCTGCATCTTACACTGTCAAACCAAACATTCAGACATGTGGCTAGAAGATCATTGGCATTTTACTGTACCTCTCTCGTGGTTGAAGAAGGAAGGACATACCCATCAATGGACAGACCATGGCACTGAAACATTTCAAGAGTGAACAGAAATTACAGTTCCTGCAAGTCAATCTAAGGGTTCTCTGTTCTAAGCCAATATGTAACAACTTTCAGATAGAAAAAAAAAGTAAAGCAAAAACCCCCAAATGACACAAAAAACCCCTGTTCAAAAATATTATTTCATCCTTCCTGAAGAAGTTATTATGTAACCGGCAAAGCTTAGAAATAGCCTGACATGACACACCAGAGCATGCTGTGCTCCAGCCCAGCTAATGAAGCAAAGCATTTTGAGAGCCACTAAAGCAAAGGCACACAAAGGAAAGGAGGGAAACAAATTGGTGAGAGAATTCTTCTGGAAAGGATTTGGAAATAAAAGATAACACAAAAGCAAGACAACAGACCACAAAAGCAAGAATCTGTTTTCATTTTTGCTAGAACAACATTTAGTTATGTGTTTCAGATCCAGGACACCACACCTCAGGATGTCAACCACTGGGGGAGAGAAATACCAAGTGGTATAAAGAAAAGCGTACCAAAACATAAATGGTGAAAAGACAGGTTAAGGAGGGACACATCTGGGTACCTGAGGTATAGAATAGAAACACACCAAGAAGAGGAGACAGATTTTATGAATAGTCCAAAGAGATTTCAAGAATGAAATATTGAAGAGAGGCACAATTCATTTTAACAGCCATAAAAAACATACAATTACTGCCAGCTATTACATTAGGTCAGAAGTGATGCTCACTCTACTGAAAGATCCTATTAGTAAATAGCCAAGAGGTCATATATGATTTGTCTTGGTTAACGTCAACACTAACAGCTTCAATGTAAGTGATTTTAGAAGGACAAACCGGCCTAAATTGGTGATGCACTCTTTTCCCAACTAAGCAAGCATGAACAGTTCAGTGCTGCAAGGTGCCAAATGCTGGCCTGTACCCAGCAAAGCAGAAAAACAGGTGCATAATCACTTTGAAATAAATTAAAATTTGTAATTCCTCTCTCCTTCTTCCTGGAGAGTTGCTTCAACATATTTCTATACCCCTGACATCCAACGTGCTGGCAAGGACTTACTTTTCACTTAAAAACAAACTAACTACCTAACAAAAAAGGATAAGAATGCCATACAGCTCACAAGAACCAACAAGAGGTCTCAACACATTCTGGAAGAGTTAGAGCAGTTTCCTACTTCATTCCCCACAGCTCTTCTGACCTGGAGCACACAGCTGCATTGCACTGCAGTGCCCTTCAGCTGCACTGACAATGTGCATTAGGCCATAGGATGCGCAATAGACAGCAGTGGAACAGAATCATTCAGCCAAAATTCAGCGTTGGTGGTTTGAGAGAAAAACACACTTTCAAAGAAACACGTGAACTTGTGTTAATGGAGCCCTTTTATGTTCAAGAGACACACTTCTACCAGTGACTCCAGTTTCCCCCTGTCTTCCAGCTGAAGGCCAACTTGCACTCCTGGCTAGATGCCACCCCTGGACCACCACCTCCCTGAGTTACTGTACAGCTTGCTTGCCTCCTCCGCAGTGGTCAGCTTACCTTCTGGAGGATTTTCCACACTTTCTCATAGAAGCCAACCGGAACTCTGTTAATAGCACCATCAAGCCTCCTTCTGCGCAGCCACTGTCCTTTTCTGTCACCCCAGCTCATGTCTCCACTGGAGCCAGCTGGAGAAGTACTGGTGGGAGATGATGGAGTACTGCTCCTCTGTAAGGACATTAAAGCTTTGGTTAGTTGCCTTCTACCACCCCAAGTGCCACTCCTGGCCAATTTCTGTTATAATGCTACCTCAGAACCAGGGAAAAAATACAGGCCTTGGTGTCATACAGGATGATGGGGTGGGATTGATCCTTCATTCCCACCTCTCCCCTTTTCAACAAGCTTCATTTCTCAAGTACTTCCATCATTTCTTAACAAAACAGGCAAGCACTTCAACATGGCATAACCCAGTGAACTTCACTGCTTGGTTTAATGCAACACCTGACTATTTTAATAAGCTTGAGGTGTTTCCAGGGCAGTGTCTCTGGTGTGCAAGGTGGGGGGATCTGCAGATAGGTCTGATTCACTTGGATATGGGGCTCGGTGTTGTAAAAGTATCAAAGCGTTCAAGAGTCCAGCAAGAGAGGCCCTCATGCAAAAGCTCCATTGAAGTAAGTAGATTAAAAATTGACTTAATGAAGCCATGAAATCATCATGCCTGCCTCTCTGTAAGAATTAGTCTTGTTTTCTTTATTACCCTTGTTGCTCTATTATTTTACCCTGCCAACTCTGGACACTAAATTAGGCAGCAAATCATCTTCAAAGCTGTGGCAATACCAGCAAATTGCTGTTGTGATTTCCACACGTGCAGTCTGCCCATTCCTTGCACTCCCAGAGACTGTGCCCATCTGTTTTCTCCTTCCTTTTTGATACCTGTTACTTTCAGCCCAGAAAGGACTTCACTGAAAGTGCCATCTTAAGCCCCTTATCTGCAAGTAAGAAGCCACCTGAGCAATGTAATGGGGAAGGAAAATCACTGAAAACTGCGTGTTTGGAAAGCGCAGGCTCATAGACTCTACATAGCCAAGCTCTGCAAAAAATCCCCAGCAAACGGTCCATTTCCGCTGCTGCTGATGTTCGCGAGGCACAGGTGGTGTTCCTTTGATGTTCCAGTACTTGCTGTTCCTTTCCACTGCACACTGACCATGACAGACAGTTCCTGCTCTGTAGCTGTGTTTTTAGGGCATTTGGGAGGTGTGCCATTGACAGTAGGTCTGAAGATGCAGAGAACCAAGAACCACAACCACCACAGAGGGCATGCGTAGCTGGACACTTCCTGTCTCTCCATGACACACTTGAAGCTTCAGACTTACTTTGAGTTGTTGAGGTCTCTGTTGGTAAAATATTTAAGCAATTATCTTCCTTTGTAACAATGAGAGCTTAAGAAGAGCTACAGTTCTCTGCCTTGAAAGAAGTTGACTTCTTGAAGAGATACCCACACAACCCTTGTCTCAGCAACTTGAAGCTGTTCTGGGGGCGTTCTTCGCTGTCCAGAGGCTGCCAGCATTGATCAACACTGCATTACTTTTAAATATGGAAGACACCTGTAACATAATCCATTATCAAGTAGCTAAATCTGCTATGGTACTTTATCTGCTACAACTGCTTAAGCTTCAGAAGAACTAAGTGGAGCTAAATGCAAGATTCAACTTCTATTAAGAGATTACTAATGAGAATTGGTTCCCAATGAAGACAGACAAGACAAAGAGGAGGGTTTGAAAACAAGGTTTTAGGCAGGAGAAGACAGAGGAGGTGTCTAGAGCCAAGACTCTTCAACACAAACACACACAGAGTTAAGAGCAGGTGCAGAGCTACAGACGGTGTTTTACCGTGGAAGCAAACATGCTGCTGGACATGGAGTGCCCCTCATGAAAGAACTACGAAACAAAACCAGACACCAACATGTCAGACAGACAGCCAGGAGAACGGAACACAAACAAGGTCAGGTAATCCATCCATGCAATGACAAGAAATACGGAATAACCTCAGGTACTCAGGGAAAAACTGCAGCAACCCTTGGCCTCTTGCTGTGTTGCACTCAGCTGATACCAGGGCAGCTGCTGCTGATTCCCACGGTCACCATGAAGCAGAGCCTGCCATGCCAGGAGCCTGTCTGGCAGCCACAAGCTGCCATGCCATCCGCTGAGCTCCCAGCATGGCCAGCACAAACCACCATTTTAAGATGCAAGCAAAAGCCTCCCTGTGACTCGGGGCTGGGGTAAAAACCAAGCTCCCCACCTCCATTCCCCATTTGTTACAATGCCACCAGCTTCTCTTTGCACAAGAAGGTCATCTTGCTGGAGAGACAGGAGGCTGCCATCTGGATGGGCAGCACCAAACAAACAGCTACAAGGCCAAATTTCTGTTGAAATGTAAATGCAGCACCTCACCCTTGAAGCACTTTTCTCTAACTGCCCACCCCAAACCATGCCTCCACATTCAGTGTTAATGGCTCAAGCAAAGGTTTGATGTTCAGACACAAGAAAGAATAGTCATAAAAGAGGGAGCTGAAGTTGCTCAACAGGTCCAGAGATGTTAGTACAAGAAGTTGAAATATTCCTTGTAACAACAAAGTGTATCCTGTACCACCCCACCCAGCCCCCTGCCAAAATGACATTACATTAGCTGCTAGTCAATTATTTAGAGAATGCAGTGAGATGTGGCAGGAAGCAGCAGGAAAGGTAAAGTGGGGGGTACAAAAATAAACCTAGTCAACTCCTCCTCCGTGCAAAATACCAAGTTTCCATGGAATGCGAAAGCAACAAAGGAACTATGTTTCTAACGTCAAGAGAGGACCAAGTATTCCAGCTCAGGCCCATCTCTGTATTTCAAACAAAATAATGCTGCCATCTAGTGCCTTGTCCTTCCTCCTTCCTGGAGAGGCCCTGAATCCAGACACCCCTGTGTGACTGGGAGCCCTGCTCAGACTGACCTCCAAGGCCAGCTCAGGGCCGAGGCAGCAAAGTCAGCAGCACCTTCACAGCCACCCCCAAGCCTTGTCCACGATGATGCTCCAGCAGGGGCACGGCTCAAACACAGCAACCAGGTCTCATGAGACAGACACCATGTGTTCCTCAGGGGGCTCTGCTTCCCTGCCTGATCGTGTCCCATGAAGAATCATTAACTGATCCTTACTGCCACCACCAAATGCCTCATGTTAAGACCATGTAAAAATGCCGCTCCTTTCTGAAGGCTTATTCAATCTGTTTCACACAATCAAAGGAAAACATCAAATACTTCCTTAGATCAGGCTGCTCAAAGCCCCATCCAATCTGACTTACACATTTCCAGGGACAGGGCATCCACAACTTCATTGGGCAACCTGTTCCAGTGCCTCTCCCTCTTCATTGTAAA
This sequence comes from Pomatostomus ruficeps, assembly GCA_013400735.1. Lineage (NCBI taxonomy): Eukaryota > Metazoa > Chordata > Aves > Passeriformes > Timaliidae > Pomatostomus > Pomatostomus ruficeps. The sequence goes on from VYZT01064766.1 coordinate 22,208, forward strand.
AAAGTAGTCCTTGTATCTAATCTGAACCCAAGCTTTCAGTTAAAAACTGCTGTCCTTTGTCCTGTCACTACAGGCCTTGGCAAAAGGCATCTCTTCATCTTTCTTATAAGCCTCCTTTATATACTGCAAGGCTGCAATAAGGTCTCCTTGGAGCCTTCTCTTCTCTAATTTGAATAACCCAAGGGGAAAAATAGAACCATTCTTACAAATGTATTTTATTTGACTACTACTTTCCTATTTATTTAAAGCAAAAGAAAATTACTAGTAGAGACAAAAAATAGAGAAATCAAACCACTCATAACAAAACCATCAGTCACATTCATTCAGGGTATTTTGTTGTGTTTTCTGCAATCTCTCCATATACTCAGTTGAAGTGTAATTTAAAGCCATGAACTTGAATATATGTGTATAAATTCTAGCAGTTATCATCCTCCACTCCTAAAGAAACAGAACTGGAAGAAAACCAACCAAGATTTCTTTTCCACATGTATCTTTTCCAAAAGGCATGTGGTCCACTTTTGCAATGTGGACCAACTACAAGAACGAACACTGCATGAAAGCTTCTCTTTGTACATCTGACTTTTCCTTAGCTAAACATGATAAAAGAGCTGTTTTTACAGTGGACACCATGCATTAGAGTTTGCTCAAGTTCTTCTACATTCAGCACATGAAACAAGAACAAAAGAGGAAGAACATTTTTGGAGGAAGCATCCTTTAACTGCCTTCTATTTAGTAATCAGTTTTAAAATCAAAGCAACTTTGGAAATTTCTGTCATTTAGGAAAAATAAAACCTAACATAACACAGTTCCAGAACAGCTGCACTTTTTGATGAGCATTGACAGAAAACCCTCACCTGCTTCATCTCACTCTTCAATTTTGTAATACCACTTCTTTCTGTTTTGGTTGCTCCAGAATGCCCCATCTCATGAATAGAAATTGCAGGGCTGGATGAAGAAGAATCTCCAGGTCGCACTAAAGAAGGAAATGGACATTTTTAACATTCCAGGGGCAGAAAAATAGATTAAATTGTATCTAAGAAGTTAAACACAAATTGTTTCAGAAATGTGCAATGCTCTTGGTGACAGCATCCTTTCAAATCACATCAAGAGTTCAAATCTGATTGTATCAAGTAAGGGGCCTAAATCCATACTTGGAGATCAGAAACTGATTTTCCAAGACAGTGAGCAATTGTAGCTTTAGTCAGAATTGCAATTAGTCTCTGAGGGCCTACAGAGGAGCCCAGGAGACAGCTGATGTGCCAGTCAGGAATATGTGGGCATCAGAGATGTGCTTCTTGAAGGCAGATTAGATATGACCTTTTAACAGCTTTTGTTCTGGTTCCCTAACATTTATTAATTTTAAAAGTCTGCCTTCATATTACTGAAAACTTGATACAATCTTATTTCAGTGCAGGATAGCTTCCATCATTTGTTTTGTTTATTCCACAGCAGACATACACATGTACTGGTCACCCATGATTAATACATTACCTATAACTTTTATTTTACATGCAGAAAGAATAGATCCCTACTTATAAGACAATCTAACTTAACATATAAAAGTGAACAACTTACAGCTTCTTTCCACTCCAAACTCTTTCCCACTGAGAATATGATGTAAGAGACTTTTCATATCAAAGGGGCTTAGATTCATCAAGCTCTCTGAAGCCTCTTCACCTAGTTAAACAAAATAAAACAAAACAAAATGACAAATGTCACTGGGAAGATAACAAGCTATAAAGCCAGCTAAGGAAACTGTGAATGAAGTCCAATCACATTTAGCTCTTTGGCTAGCCCTTCCTTTAAAAAAATTAATTTGTAGTCACATTTCAAAGAAAATCCATTTCAAGACTAAACAACAAATACTGAATGCAAATAATACTACTTGCATTAATGAATATTGTTATTTATGCAAAATTTCACTGAAGCTCATGATGAGAAAGCAGTTGCTCCCTTGTAGAGCATCACTTGGAAGGCATTACAGCCATCTCCCAACAGCAGATGACTTGTGAATCTAAATTACAGAGCCAGAGTTATTCCATAAGGAATATCCTTTGATATTCTTTGATATTCTTTGAATAACTGGGTGCCGGGGGGAGAGAAGTCCGTCATTATGTCAAAAAAAAAAGTGATTTTCAAAGTTCGTAACTGCACATATGAACTAAGAGGTTAATAAAAGGATTTAACACATGTAAATGAAAAGTACCTCAGCCAACCCTTATGCTAAAATTGCCTCTTACCTGAGCATTTCAGACTTCGTGCCAGCTCAGTGGCCATCACCTGGATTATCAGACCAATGCGGAGTCTGAGCATCTCCACAAAAAGACTGGGCTGTGACCGGACATACATCGCCAAGTACATAATTATTTCCTGTAAGAACAAATCCGTAAAGGCACTCATCAGAGGGGGTCTTCACGGCTTTCCCAGTCTCAGAGGAAACACTGGACAGCACTGGGCACAGCCAAGGAAGCCTTTTTGCACAGCTGCATACCTGTGTCAGGACTGCAATACTGATGTCTTGGCCACTGGCTTCGTAAATGAGATCTGTGAGCTCCTCAGGTGGCAGTGGCCTGCAAGAAGACAAGCCACAGGCAGCAGTGACTCAGCACAATCAGCTATTAAATTATTGAACAAGCACTGGGATCAAGCCACCCAGAACAGGGGTGCCTACAATTCTACCTGGGTGGCTGCAAATCCTTTTGAGAGCAAGGAGTAAGATTTAAAAGAAGGTAATAGCAGCAGCATGGTACCAGCAGGAAGATGAAGGGCAGTCTGTACCCGAGGCAGAGCTCCAACTTACGTGGTAATGATTTTCTCACGGGGTTCTGGTGGCAGGCCCACTGTAAGTTGCTTGTGGTGTGACAGAAGGTCTGTGCATGCCTATCATAAGGTGACAAAAAGCAAGAGACCTTTCTCCGAGTCATGTGAAAGTGATATGGCTTTTAATTCCCAAAATTAAATTAATTCCATTTCTTTAGCAATTTTAAAATTCATTTCTATTAATTACCAGACATGCAGATACAGCAGAATGCTGTTAGTTTCCAAAGATCTCCTGAGATCAGCAGGGCTATGAGAGTCTGCCCAGCCTGAAAGTGACCTATTTCCCTGCTCAGTGAAATCAGCAGCATTATGGTAAGATTAGGAACTCCAGTGGGGCTGGCAGATCAATAAAGGCTTTCATCCCATATCATAAGACAAATTCTTTTCTTTAAGACAAAAATATTTTTAATCAATGAAAAGTTTGACAGCATTAGCTAAAAAAATCCTGTGTACTAATAGGTCTCCTAAAACAAACACCTAGCATACTGCATCACATTCCTGATACATTCTGAAATGGGTACTTTCCCGAGTACCACGGTGTTTACTCTTTTACATCGACCTCCTTTAAAAGTGGGTGTTCAGTTTACCTGTTTCAGTATCCTGAATCAAAAATATCACAGAGCAGTGTCCCTCTGATTTTGAAGCGTCTATTTTCACTCCCTTAACATGGAAGGAAACAGATCATCTCTGTTCTCCTCCTTCCCCAGTTCTTTGTCAATACCTTCTCAAGTTAACATACATGGCTTTTTGTGAACATGTGTGTGCTGCTTGTCCATTGTGTCTCAAGAAGGGAAAAATTTCTGTGCTTAACAAAGCAGCATGCACAGTGATTATCCCAAACTGCTCCCCACAGACAGGGCTGTCACTAAAATAGGACATCCTAGATGTGACAGTGAGAGCCTTAAAAATGGCCAGGAGTTACAGACAGAGCTCCTTAGAAATATGCAGGGGATAACTAGAAATTTAAACAAATACTTACAGAGTACTTGAGAGGAAACCTTTCTGTAATGTTCAAAATCATATCTGTACTCTTACAGCAGATTTTTCTTGTTACCACTTAATAGTCACAGATATTTAAATAGTTCCAAGCATCTATTCACATGGCAGACTGTCCACGCAAGGGGATGGAACCGGGCAGAACATATTTTTGTGTCATCACTAGCACCCTGACATAGCAGTGCTCCAGAGGTGTTCATACCATCACAACAGCAATAGACAATTACCAGTGACAACTGCAGTTTTCAAAGCACATGTTAGGCTTCTCCAATAAGAAGAGATGAAATGAAGCCTTCACAACTATTTACAGTGTGACAGTCTCAGTCCATGCCAACAGTACAGTTTGCAGTACAGATGAAAGATAAAGATGAAGTAAATCTCTAGATCAGAAAAGCAACCAATATTAAATTAAAAATGCTGCACTATGTAGGTTGTAAAGTAAAACCAGAAGAAAGACAAGCACAAACCCCAACAGCAAACTGGTATTTCTTTCTCTGTTCCCAGGCAGGAAGCTGAACCAGATTATTTATATTTCATACCTCAGCCAGGACTTCAACTCTCTTTTTGAGTATGCCAGAAATGTAGCGGATTAAGCCCCACTCCTGATTGAGGCCTGCCTTTCTGTAGAGCTCATTGAGGAGGCAATGAACGGTGACACCATACTGTCCATCCAGCTCTGTGTCCCAGTCAGCACCTCTGCCACAAAGAAACAGGAGGTAACTGTCATCAGGCAAGACGCTAAACCTTACCACAGAGCCGGACTTTGACTGCCTTGCTCATGCTGGTGACAGTATTAAATACCAAATGGCACATCTGTGCCTTCACCAGAGATTGATTACATGTGGACAAAATCCTCTAGATACCAGAAACTTTCACACTAATTTGAGCACTCACTCAGCTGTGAGCCGGTGACTTGAAAAGGAAGCACCTGAAGGATTTCCCACTAGACTTTAAATCGAGCATTCACATGGACAGTTTGCTGGAGGAACACTCCCTGTGGTGCTTTTTCAGAGCAGAATGCAACAACATCTTCAGTACTGCTGAAGACTATGCCCATTTTTCAGATGCTTCAGGGGAATTTTTTAGCCTTGTCTCTTTCTTAGCTATTCACTAAACTGCCATGTTGCTTATGCCATTACTGAAAAAGCAAAGGAGATTTCTGTTCCTCTCCTGGTTTTGAAGTTCACTGCATTATGGCTTCTCTTTGGTAATGTTTTGAAGTGTCACAGAATGACTTTTCAACTCCTGCTGACAGAGTCCACCAGAGGTCCATCTGCGTGCCCAACAGAGACTCCCTTGGTGAAATTACTGGTGTTAGATGCAGTTAAACAACAGAACGTATTTTTTATAGGATTTCCTTTACTCTTTAACAGAGGATGCTAAACATTTTGCTTCAGAAATCAAGAAGATCAAAGAAGAGGTCCTCACAGGAGATAGACTAAAATAAACAAAATGCAGTCTTTGTAGCAGTAGGGAAGACCATCTGTGATTAACACATACTTGTCTTTGCACCAAAAGCTAACTGCCTGACAGGTTCCACGAGTATTCTCCTGCACAGGGAAAAAAAAGCTCAATAAACACACTTCAGAAGATGATTCTGTTGTTTGTATTTGCATTTTGTTCCCACCACACCAATTTAAATAGCAGGTGTTTACTAACCCCAGCAGATGGGTCTAGACTGCTTCCAAGAATGTTTTAAAATGTACTAAATTTTATCCAGTTGTGTACATTAATATGCAGAGGGATTAGAGGAAAAATTGTGAACACTCACTTAAATTGCATTTTGCTTATAGTTAGAAAATTACAAGATGAGTTTTCCCTCTGCTTTCATTCTCGTGTATAAAAATCACACCAAATCTTTGTGAACTTTAAATGGAGTGTCACAAATAGAGCAGGGTGTGTTCTCATTCATGGAAAGGATTTGTGCATGTAATTTGTGAGCCCTGGAGACTTTATGTATTTGCAACTGTGTGCCAATCAAATCTAAAATTTGAACAAGTCTCTTTTGTATCCAAATAATTTCTGTAATTAAACTAACTGAAAATATGCTTGTTAAAGCACAAAATGTTTCCATTCTCCCCTCAAAACACAACCTGAACAGTGGAAACTTTTTGCACAAGAATAATCAGATAGTTGTGACCAAACTTAAAGATGCTGAAGTTCATACTCAGGCAACTTACTTTAGTATATGCAAGATATATAAGATATCTGCTTGATCGTGGAGTGTTGGACATTCCTTCAGCTGATCAACGAGCTTCCTGCAATCCAAATCACCATGAGCATCTTTAGGTAAGTGCAAAACATTTTCACGATCCTGATAACAAAGGGATGAAAAATCAAAAGACATGACCTTGAAAAAAGTAGCAGATCTGTAACTTCAAACTTCCCATTAAAATATCACAACAGACTTACAACAAAGCTCTGTACTTGAAATACACCACTTAGTTCTTGCCAGGGTACTGCAGGCACAGAAAGCAGACTAATCCTGAGAAACACAACCCCCAGAATGGAACCTTGTATCTATTTTTTTTTTTTGACAAAACAAAGAAACTGAATTACCTGCATGCATTCCTTGTTATCTTATGTTACTTGTAAACAGAAAAGGAGAGAGATACTATCCTTTTTCTTAGTTGAAATAATTTAGAGCTTTTTGAATTCTATCTCTAACCTGTATATAAGTGGTGCTTTATGAAAGTAAATATTGCCATTATAAATTTTCCAACCTTACAAAAGTAAAATGTTAACTAATCAGATGATGCAATCCTGTGGTGAGTTCTTGGATGAAAAGAAGTTTTGTTTAACAAGCTGTTCAGCAATTTATATAATCCTAAAATACCATTTCCACAAACAGAGCCTTGTGCAGAGCAGAATCCTTCAGGAGGCAGGATTTAGCCATTCTCAGCAGCTGGTCACATGTACCAAGACAAAAAAAGTGCCCAGCACAACCCCATCTTCATGCCTTGAGGTGGGATTTGGCTGGTGCCTTAAGGACATTCACACATTCCCTCTTGCCCAGATGTTACTATAAATAGTATTTCTTGGAAAACATCTTTAAAGGCTGCGAACATCCCGTCCTTCCTCTTGTGTTCAGCTAGAACTAAAGATGATGACTTAACTTTTGGCTTTTAAAAATAAAGCAACTAATATGTTCTTTTCTGTTTTGCACACGCAATTAAAAATTTTCCACTTGATAGTTTCTATTTGACTAAAAAACCTTCATCCAGCCAAAAAAAAAATTTCCAAAACAAGGGAGTGCCTTGGACAGAATGGCTTGTCTGTGAAGAAAAATGAGACCTGGCATAGGGTTTGGAAAGAAAACATGAGGAAAGGCTACAGCATTGCATCCTAAAACCACAAACAGCATAAAATTTCCCACACCTTACCTTTGTCTCAAAGAAATGAGGATTATCAACAAGATTCAGAGACTTTCGGTGTCTGTTCAGAACTTTAGTGGGAAGAGACATAGACATGGCTGGAAAGCAAAGTCACCAGAACAGAAAGAAAAAAAAGTCTGTTTCAGTAACATGAAAACCAAAAACATGCACATGAAGCAGCTTGACTAGGTAAAAGCAGCAGAAATACCTCCAAGAGTCAAAATACAGAGGCAGTGCTTCTGAGATGTTGTGCATAGAACTTTGAGATAAGCTCATGTTCTGTACCTTATCTCTTTGCAGGTTTGCTCTGGGTTTCTGAGATCAGCATGTCAAAGGCTCAGGGGCTACATGATCAACTGATACCTCTTATTGGGCCCATGACTCAGAAATCCTGCAGCCCAGTGACCTGACCCTGCCAAGTATTTTAAACATTTCAACAGGAAATACGTGGAGAAAATTAAAATTATAATGCTAAATGCAGGTTAATGCTCTGTTAACTTCATATGCTGAATTCAATGGAGGATCAGATGATGTGGCACATGAAATATGGCAGAAAAGCTTGGAAGTTATTAATTTACACTGAAGTTAAGGGAAGCCTTCCATTGACCAGGGCATTGAATACTACGTATCTACATATAAAACAATGCGTTGGAATCTATTTACAAATTCAGCCAAAGTGTTATTTTGGTGTATATCCTCCAATCAGGCTATTAAAAATGTAGCATAATTAGAAATACTGTGCTCCCTCTCTACTCCATTTGTTCTTACAAATTTAGAAAATACATGTAAATATTTATGGTTTTCTTGCATTGAAACATTTAATTTCACAGCAACTTCATTAAAATAAAAAAATTTATCTGCCTTTATATAAGCAAAGACAAAATAATTAACTGATTTGGGTTCTCAAATTCTACCCAAATAAGAACCTGTAGCAGCTTCCATAACATTAACTTTGATTAAATGTTACATTTCATTGAAGGTTTTCTGTGTATACACCATGATATGGGACACTGTGGGAACATGATAGCTTCAGAGTCATTCTTACTTCTTAAGGAATTTCTTATTTCTTCTCTATACAGAAAGAACTAGTGACACAAGTATGTAAAAAGGTGTAAATTTTAAATACTTGAACTTACCCCTTGTAGCACCCAAACCATTTTTCTATTATTATCACTAAATAGACAATAGGGAGAAATACCTGGAACTTCCAAGCCCTTTGTCTTGGCCATTATTGACAGTATCTCTTCTGTGGAATGGTTTGCACTGAACACAGGGGGTTGACTTGTCGCCTTTGAAGTTGGAGGCAGGTATGACTTCAGTGCTGTGCTCTGCAGGACATCATTTATATACTGATCCAGCTCATCCTGGCTATCTAGTGTAACATACATAAAAAAAGGTTTCTTAAAGGTAAATACCACTATTTATCATCATCACTTTCCTATTCAAACACACCACTCTATTCTTGCTTATTTAGAAGGGCACTCAAGCATGCAAGAATAGCATAAGGAAGAGATTTTTAAGCCAAACAAATTGGGAACAAAAGAAAAAAAATAATTTTTTGACACTGAAAACAGTTAGATTAAGAAGCTAGTTTTGCCTTTGAAAGGAATCAAAATGGTTTTATCTTGCTTGTAGATCACAGAACACAGCTGGACTTGATGATCCTAAAAGTCTCTTCCAACCTGTATGATTCTAAGACTCTCTCATCTCTTCCACACAAGCTCTTGTGCATGACTCCTTACAGTCTCCCTCCCTCTAACCTCTTCCACACCTCCCCACCTGCTGACTCTCCAGACTCAACTTTACTGTAACAGTGACCAGTCAATGCCATACTACAAATGCAAGAAGAACACACACAAATTCATTCTCCAAACTGAGTCATGCAGGTCCTGTCCTCAGGTGGATGCATGAGAAACCCAAATGACCATCAGCTGTGCACAGAACAGACACTGCAGTGTAGACAAACCCAGGCTCTGCTGATAGAACTTGACAGAGAAAAAATACCAAGTGAAAAAACACTACTACCTTTTTCACAGAAATCTGCTGAGTAGTCTCCATATTCACTGTCAGGACTATTACAGTCTTCATTACGGTCATCGAACAGTTTTAGGTCACAGTCCGGATCCAGGAAGCTCAGATATGTATGAAAAGAGGTGGTAAGAAATTCTGATAGCTTGCCTATCTTCACCCTGCAAAAAGGGACACATGCCAAAGAGCACTAACATCCACCATTCTGATACTGAATAATGCTCACTGAGCTTTCAACAACTCCTCCAAAATTTAGGAAATTTATTTACACCTTTGTTAACTATAAAGCCACAGAAACTGACACTGAAAGATAAAAAGGGAAAACAACAGTTACAGATCCAGCTGGGTACTTACTGCTTTGGTACTACTTAATCTTAACTGTGTTATGGTAACACCTACAGGCCTAACTCAAAGCCTAATTATGCAGGTTGCTGTATATTCGTACGAAGAGAGACCCTGAACAAAGACCTGAACTCCAAGGATAATGCAGGAGAAACTGAGGCTGAGAAGGCCCCATGAATGGCAGTGTCTTTTCACAGAACTGGAGGCTGCTAAAAACCAGAAGGCACACTTGTGCTGGTTTTCACTGGGACAGAGTTAAATTTCTCCAGGCTAGCTAGTTTGGGCTATGCTTTGGATTTGTGCTGAAGACAATGCTGATAACACAGGGATGTATTACTTACTGCTGAGCAGGGCTTACACAGCATCCCAGCATTTTCTGCTTCTCGCCTCACCTCACCAGCACGGTCTGGGGGTGCACAAGGAGCTGGGAGGGGGCACAGCCCGACAGCTGACCCCTGCTGCCCACAGGGACATTCCATACCACAGAGTGTCATGCCCAGCATATAAAGCTGGGCGAAGACGGAGGACGGGGAGGATGTTCAGGGATACAGGGGTTTGTCTTCCCAAGTCACAGTTACATTTGACAGTGTCCAGTTTTCCTGAAATGGTTGAACACCTGCCTGCCCATGGGAAGTGCTGAATGAAATTCCTATTTTGCTTTGCTTGTATGTGTGGCTTTTGCTTTACTTACTACACTCTCTTTATCTCAACCCATGAGTTTTCTCACTTGGATTCTTCCAATTCTCTCCCCGATCGCGCTAAGGAGCGGGTGGGTGGGTGGCCATGTGGGGCTGAGTTGTGGGCCGGAGTTAAACCGTGACAGTATGCGATTGTCAAAGGAAGAGACTGATTGACAGGGCAAGTACAAAGAGAATAGGGAGGTACTGTGGCATCATATTTTACACACAGATGGATGGAACACACAAGCTTACAAGTACTACATGCAATTAATGTTTAAATCATGTTCAATAACTGTGAAAGTGATTTACTTTTTAATAACAGAAGCCCAGCCAGAGTCAAGATTTCGTATTTCCAAAGATTTGACATTTGTTTTCTTTATCCATGAATGACAATCAGAGATGGCACACTTTTAGGGAGACAGATCTTTTCCATTACATCTGAGGCCCAGCTACCATTTGATTGCCACATAATAATTAAAGCTGAAACTTCCTTCTCTGCAGACTTCTAGTACAAGGTCTGTGCACTATCACAAATCCAAAACTGAGACTTTTATAGGATTTAATTTTAAAAAATCATGGAGATAATAATTTGGTGATTCTGACATTACCTTGCACCTCCAAAATAACCATCCTCTAATTTTCTTATTGTGGCAAGAACTGCTGGATGAATGTCAGTACCATCATCAACTAAAAAAGAATAATGGAAGAGTTGAAGCTCACCAACACATTCTTAAATTATAATTATCACATCCAACTACAGTGAATTACTGGCTGTTGTCTACAATGTAAATCCGACAAATTTAAAACAGAACCCACAACTACTATCAACACTAGCTTATTCAAAAATCCCAGACAAACAAGCAAACAAAACACAATCTCTAGACAAGTTCTAAAGACAAACACCAACCCACTTAAGTTCCAAAGGGATTTTTATGAAATTTCTTTAGACAGAAATAGCATGGAGATGATGGGGTGATGCAAGGATATAAACGGGGAGTAAAACCAAAATTAAATATTACCATGTCATCCAAATTCAGCATACACATGAGAAAACTAAACTGTACTTCTGAAGTTAGAAGTCCTGCTACCTGTCTCCTTTCAAACCAACATCCATCCTATTCTCCTGCAGTAATCTACTGTGCTTGGAACAGAGAAAATTAAGTTTACCAAGCATTGTGTGGGTGATGGGAAACGTCAAGGTTGGTCTCCCTGTCATCCTCCAGCAAGAAGTGAGGTAAGCCAGCTCTGTCTTGAGCATCTCCACAATCATCTGATTGTCTAGAGCCAGATAGAAGTGATGCTGGTCAGTAAACTAGAGAAGAGAAAAATAGGGGTAGTTGTCAGTGCTTTCCTTATTTTTTTCATTTCTTCCCTTAAATAATTCACAAAAGCCGTATGAGCTACTCCTGAGCACAACACAAACCACCTGAATTAACCTACCAAGGCCTCAGACTGTGAAAAAGAAGTCCAGGCATGTGCAAGAGTCCATTTGTGCATGGACTTTTGTGCAAGAGTCTATTTTCTTACACCTGTAAACTGACCATCAAAGCCATACAAAAAAAACATAGGCAATCACACCCCATGAAACAGAATCTTCCCAATGACCAATTACACTAACCTATGATCTGGAACATGGAAGTACTCTAAATATGGGGAAAAAAGCTAACAAGAGCAACAAAAACAATAAACAGGCTGAATGCACACTGGGGACTGGGAGCCAGTAATGGTGTGTCTCTTGGGAGCCATCTGAAAGCCAAGCAGAACACATAAAAGCTGGCAGTTACTGAGGAAAAAAGGTACATGAAATGTGCAGTGGCAGTGTGCACTGCTCCCACTACCGCAGAAAGCCAAGAACCATGGTAAGAGACTTATGGCTACTTCAGGAGCTGGAACCAAAGAAGCTGGACAAAGAATGGAAAGTATGTCAAAGCAGCTACAACAAAAGTTCACGAAGCCCATAAGCCTTGGGGAGGGGTAAAAGCATAAAGAACACATAAATTCAAGCTGGCAAAGTCTAGAGAAATTTCTTCACAGGTGGAATCAGGAACTAGCCAAAACAATCCTTCAGCCACTTGCAATTAGCTTTGGTAGTTCAGGAAGAACAAGTCCCAGAAATCCAGAGAGAAGAAAACACACTGACTGTCTTTAAAAAGGAAGAGCTATTTAAAAAGTCAGGCCAACTCCAGTGCCTGAAAGCAAAGGAAAACAAAGCAAATTTGAGACAGCCCAGATAATTACAAAATGGTAAAGTTAGATGTTCAAGAACCAATCTCAGCAGAATAGTCCAATTTACTTCTTCGGAGCAATCAGATGGTAAGTACAAGGAAATAGTTGACACCTGCCAACTTCTGCAAATTTTCACAGTAGTGAGCTGAATAAAAACATGCAAGGAAGCAGAATTACTTTTAAAATTGTTCTCAAAAGGTAGTTATTAACCATTTTTTCAGAATGACTGTATCTGAATGATGTCAGCCTTTGCCCCACACCTGATCAATGTTTTCACTAGAAAAGAGAATGAAATACAAATGACAAAATCACAAAATTTGTGGACACTAGTCAAGATCAACAAGATGTTTTAGCTGCTAACCTTAGGAAGGTGACATTAAACATTAACTCCATCCACCTCAAAAAAAAAAAAAGTCAGGGGAAGTGTCTGGCTTCAAAGTACAATGGAAAATATTATGGAGGTTTTAGTAAAACATGGAATAAGCAGGAACTTCTGCTGTGTTCCTAATGTAAAGAGAAATGCCATTCTGGAATATACTAATAAGTATGTCCTTATTTGATACATCACAAGATTTTAGCTGGAGTATGGGGTCCTACTTAAATAATAAGATGTGAACTAAGGTATTTTGAAAAAAATCACATCTCTAAGGAATTTTTCCCTTATTTGCAAAAGTGAAAATTGGTACAGCGAAGTAACACAACAAATTACATTTTATAAAGCTGCTTGTGATGAACTGACATGGGGAAGAAAGAGAAGGGACCTACATTTTTTGCAGTAAATCTGATTTGTTTGGGCATTATGAAGCAGTACAGAATCCTTCTACAGAGTCCACTGAATGCCTTCAGCTGGAGTTTAAAGACTTCATTAGTCGAACATCTATTTAAAAGGGTGGATGCATTCTTTATCCTGCATCAGTTGCACATGCTTGGAGCAGGTGACTCCCTGGCCATCTAGTACCATCTGCTGGAATAATTCTATTGGGAGAGGTGTGTTGCATTTCATTAAATGTATAAACAAGAGCCATTGATTCTGTGAGGATCTAAACTTCCAGCAACACTGAAAAAATATACTAAAGAGAAAAAAAAAGACAGAACATCCATTTCTCAGCACTATTGATCCTTTCAACAATATAATGAAAAGATCGCAGCTTCACCTCCTAGGGGTTACACTATTTGGCACACTTACGTGGTACTAAATTTTTCATCAAAGCAATCAATAGAAAGAGATATTAAGTCATCTATTTCTGCAGAAACTATTTCATTAATTAGAATGTTGGTATGAGCAGAGATTAGAAACAACTTTGTACTATTGATTTGCTGTGTTCTCCTAAGCCAGAAGCCAAAGAAATCAGACTCTGTGTGACAGAAAAGAGATTTATCAGCAGTTCTATCATGCTGATCATCCCATGCTCTTAAAAACCCTACAAAGTAAAGCACATCTGCTGTGTCAGCCCTGTTCTACCTAAAGTAAAATGACAGCAGGGAAAAGCAAAGTGCTTCACTAATGATTCACCATTAAGAAAGGAGTGATTTTCCTGCCAGCTTTACATGCTCACCTGAGGGGTAAAAGCAAATATTTGATTTCTTATCATGTAGAGCTTGGAGGTGCCCAACACTCCAATGTGTCGGTGTGGCCGCCCACTTAATTTCATGTTTTTGTTCCGGCCTGGAAAGAAAAGAGAAACAAAAGAATCTCAGCTAATATTTTCTGCATTGTTTTTCAAAATAACTACTTTAGACAGGAAAATCTACTTTACTAATACCATTAAGGCAGAAAACAGGTAACAGTGTGAGACTACAAACAGGTTGGTTTTGTAGCAAGCACCAACGAAATAGCCAGAGTCGTTCAAAGGCCTGATTAAAAATTAAAATATTGGCTTCATTGATGATAGATTTAGTCTCATAATTACAGTAATTGCTCATCACCCAAACTGCACATTCCCCACCAAGAAGGACAGGAGATGTGATATTATAAAAACTAGGCCATCAACAAACATAGAAATTGCAGTGTTTTCAAATACAGGACCTTAAAAACTCATGCCTGCAGGCTAAATCAACACACAAAGTACATCCAAATACAATGACAGATTTCCATCAGGCTTTAATAAGCTTCACTTTTCTCAGTAGTGTTTATTAGTAAATGATCTACACCACAACCTTTGCACCAGCAGCCAGGAGCTGACTTGAATCATTCTGACAAGGAATATGAACCAAAGAACCATGTGCCTGAAATAATACTACTGTGAACATTTCCAAAGAAGTCACTGTTAAAAACAATGTATCAATGTGTCAGATCATCCTACTCACACCCCCCCACTACTGAAAGAAAGCTATTATGAATTATAATAAAATAAATGTAAGCTTCAACAAAGCCCTGCAAATGTTTCATTTTTTTTTTGAGAACTTTGAGAAGAGCTGAATTCTTCCCCAAAAGAAACATATACAACTTCCTTTCTCTGTGTAAAGGGCATACTTTCTAAAATTTATCTGAAGGCCCCATTACTTTGAATGATTCCAAAAAAATAGCTCCCTGTTAAGACAAAAACCCCAAATCCTACAAACCAAACACCACCACAACAACAAAAAAATGTTCACTCCATGAGCAGCCTCAGCATTATCTGTAACCAAATTGCCATGGGAACATGCTCCAGACCGACAGAGAAGCAGGATACAGCTCCCCTTGTCCACACAGCAAAGGAATCTATCAGTGCTGAGTCACCGCACCTCAATTTTACTTTAGAGCAGCATCCACAACTCTGAGTCATGAGTTGCTGGCATGCCTGAAGAAGTAAAACTAAGTTAAATTAGGAACACACGTAACAAACTGTCCACCAAGACCCAAGTAATTCCAGCAAGGATTGTCAAGAACCAGTTATGAAAATACTTAACAACTAGAACCAGTCAGAGCTTTTGGGGCATTTATTTAAATCCATTCAGGCTCTGAAGAAAACAGGAATTGAGGGCCGCTGCTGAGGAGCTGGAATGTATTTAAAATCCTGTGTTTAGAAAAGCCCTAAAGGCTTCTGGGTTTGCAACAGAGACAGAGAGCTTCAGCAGTTCAACTCAGCTCAGGTCAGAAGGAACTTTAGCAAGAACCTAACAGCCCAAAGATGCTGATAGCAGCACAGCATCCCTGATTTGGAGCAGAAAACTTCCCAGACTGCCTGCTGGGAAGATAAAAATCATACTGCCCAGTTTCCAGACTGAAAAGAGAAATACTCTGACTTCTCAAAGGAAAAATATTTGATTTTTTCTTCTGTGTTTTTCCAGACATTTTTTTCAAAGCCAGTTTCTCTGTGGGAGTAGTTTCTAGAGGACAAAAGAAAAGTCAGTTTTTGTCTAACTCCAGGGCCACAGGGAAACTTGTATTTTCGCCACCATTTCTAACAAGGCAAATTTTTCCCCCTGTTGAGCCCCTTATTTAAGACAGAAGTTCTAAGTTGGTTAAGCTTCTTAAAAAAATACCTTGCCTAGCAGTAGAGAGGCTTCCATGTTGAAATACTCACCCAGCATGGTGTAGAGGTTGCTGAGGATGCGAGCTGGCTGCACTCTGAGTGGATGGATATCAGCAATGCTCTGAACATTGATTCCACGGTCTTGCAAGAGATTCTTAATTTGATTAGATTCTGCCAAAACAGTTACTGCATAACACAAAACCAAAACCACAAATAAAAACCAATGCTCTACTCTTTTTAACTAACTGTCTCTACTGTCACCTCTCAACAAATGCATCTAGCTCACTAAAAAGACACAAAGGCCTTGCTTTTTTCTTAATTTACAGATTCATGAAATCAAAAGGGATTGCAAGAGGGCATCTGGCAGATTTTGATTCTCTGTTTCTCAGTATTTCTTGCCATTCCTGCCCACTTTGGACCACAGTGGTTGTCAGAAAGGTCCTCTGAGGTCTCTACTCAAATTTCCTGCTCAAAGCAGGGTCAGACCTGCTGAGGTTAAAGCAGGTTCTTGGGGACTTAATCAGTTGCTTCTGATTTCTTTCAGTACCAGGAGCCTGGATCACACAGTCTCCTTTAGCAGAGGGTATCTTTTAGGGCTTTTCCCCCACAGAAAAAGGGGAAACATGACTTGAAAATCTTTGTTATTTTAACACAGCACACTACAACGAAGCAGCCAAGGCACTGGGGAACAGGTGCTGTCACTTGCATAGCAATTAAATGTTTTGGAGGACATAAAATGGCAGAGGTAGGGAGGAAAAAAAAAATCCCTAATCAGAGGAATTTACAATCCAGGCCCAGAACCTATCTCTTGACCCCCTTGAGGTTTTGCCCATAGTAAGTAACTTATTGGCTTGGGACTAATAATGCAGTATTCTTCTTTGTATTGTGAATACTTATCAAAGAATGCTAAAAATAAGGAAGCACTTCTATTTCCACTGGCAATTAAGCACTTCAGAATGATGAAATGCTACTCCTATGAGACAACAACAGGAGGTAAACAAGCACCAGCCCAGGTGACAGGATCGTGGACAAAGGCTGCTCCTGATAAATTAGCTGGTTGCTCTTTCAGAGCAATCCAGGCCCTGGAGAAGTCTTTAGAGACCTGATCTGCTGGTGTTTGCTCTCTACTTAATTTTCTGGCTTTGGCTAGAAACTAAAGAGGCCATTCCCTGAAGCAGCCAAAAGCTGCTACGTCCAGCTGCCTCTCCTCTGGTTAGAGGGATCCTCCTCACTCAGTGCTCTCTGGTTCCTCTGAAAAGGGGCTCCAAGAAACCTGATCAACCTGATCCACCTCCTGCCAGTCCTGCTTCTTCTTTCTAGAAGCTGCCAAGATTTTCCTTTTCAGTACAAGATTAAGTTTGCCACTCTCCAATTTCTTACAAGTCTTAAAATTAATTAATTTTTTTTTTTCTTAGAAAGTGTCTTAAACCTGATCTTCCCTCCTGGAAAAAGGCAGCTAGGCAAACAATCCCTTTCTCCTTCTCACAGTGTCATCAAAACATCTATGTCTCATGCAGAAAAATCCATATTATTTTTAAACACATCTTTCATCTCTCCTGTACACAGGGATTTTGCCACCACACGGTTCAATTCACAAAGAATGTTCACAAAGCTCCCTCACCTTGTACCACAACATCAGGTTTAAATCCAGTGGAAAATCTCCTGTTTAAGGGATCAATTTCACCTGCAGCAAGAAATCCCTACAACAAATGCAAAAGAAAGAAAAAAGTAAAGAAACAAACAGAATTTAAGCAAAAGGCTTCCAACATATAGAGTAAATCCTAACCAATTTTCATATTTCTTCAGAACAGCAGGACTTAAACCTGGTTTATCTACCCTGTCCACTAAGTAGTGCATTCAATAAAAACAGTGGCTGCAATATTTTTGAAACAACAAGAAAATTGTTCTGACTGATACAATCTGCATATTCAGAATTCCTATTTCAGAGTTACAGCAACTGACATAATTTCACCAGGCAAGTGGGTTTTTTTTGTATCTCCACAGAGATATTTGTGCTTCCATTAACCAGTCTGATTTAATGTGTCTGACTAGTAGACACATCATGCCATAGAGCAAGGAATAACCTAGTGGAGCTGAAACAGCACAAAATCCCAGCTCTAGAACAGCCAAGTCAGCCGGGGCATACTCCTCTATTCTAACGATATATAGAGACCATCTGATAACTTACTCAGCTTGATTAGAAAGACACTTGCATATCTATATTTGAAAAAAAAAAAAAAAGCTCCTGAAAGCTCAGAGTCAGTCTTTCATGGTTCATGTACATGTTTCTACTGGAAAACACATTGTTCCCTACCTGTCAACCAAACTGTAAAGCCCAAGCCATCTCAAACAAAATGAAATACAAATTTATCTACTATACAGAAATAATTACCTCTGCTAACAGGCAGCTCAGGACATACAATGATTGGCCCCAAAGATGTGGCAACTTTCCCACTGGGACACGATCCACTGAGTGAGGATTTTCATACTCCTCATCCACCTGAAAAAAGAATACGTAAGGAAGAAAAATTACCCTAAAGTTGTGAAGAACAATCAATAACGTAAGAATTTGCAGACACACAGTCTATCACCAACCCTTTCTAGCCTGCCTTTATTACTGACATAGAGATGTCTTGCTTTCACTTTTAAGGCTACGCATTTTCTGGGACAAGAACTATGCTTCCTTTTTGTACCTCTTCCCACCCTTCAAAGCTGCAGGATGAAAGGGGACTCTGCATGCAATTATAGCTTTGGTATTAGTTCTTCCACTTTCTTCTCACCATGCCTTTGCTGCCTTCCCTCTGGGCTGCTCATAGGTAACTGGGTGTCTGCTTTCCAACCCCTTCCAAGATGACACTAACTTCACTGATGGCTACACAGCTTTCTGAAGCAAAGGTGCGTTCCAATATTAAGACTACTCCAGCTTTCCTGTGCTAGCAAGGATGGTCAATAGAAAAATTAAGAGTAGACTTACTGATTTAGAAAAACTGCCTTGGTTTTGCAGTATACAGATCTACTGAGGGCAGGGCAAAACCCTCCCTCCTTCAGGCAGCCATTTCGTATTTTTTCATAGACAGACAAAATCTATCCTGTTTATGTGGCATGTTTGTCAGATCATTATCATCATATCAAAATTCACAAGAAGGCTCTGGACTCTTACACGCTTGTTCCCACTAGGAAGGCAATTCAGTTTCCACCTCAGATCTGCGAGCAAGGCATCAGCTGTCGGCTGAGCAACTCAGACCAACCCAGGAGGCTCCACACCCTTAGTGAGTGAGGGCTGAGAAGTCTGGAGTGGGAGAAGAAGTTGGCAGGGAGGGATACAAAGGCAAATAGCATGGAAGGGCACATAAGCTCAACTGAATTTCTCTGTCATAATGGGAGAATGAGATAAACAGTAACAACAAAGATGGGGAAAGAAAATACCCCAACAAACCAAATAAAAATCCCAGCCCAAACCCTAATCCATTTGAAACCTGCCTGCCATACATGCTCTGGAAAAGGGCAGCATAATCAATCAATCAACTACACAGGCAGGACAGTCTATGATTTATTTCTTCTTTGAGCTTCAGTTCCTAGGTCAGTATGAAGACTTCTTAAATATGTATCTTGCTCTAAGGATGTAAATTTCTAGACCTGCTGTAGTATTTCCACAGACACTCAAATTTACAAGTAAAAAATGTGACTATTTGGAAGCCTAAAGTTTACCATTTCTCAGCAGTAGCGGGGAGAGGTCTCTTGCTTTTTTTAAATAATGTGCAATTATCCTTTTTTATTGTTGGTTTAGATTCATTAGACACAGGAAAACTGTAAGACTGACATTCCTCTTGCTGTCTCTGCTTTGCATATTGAAGTGGATGCTGCATTTTCACAGTACCTTTTCTGGAGGGACTGCATACAGTTCAGGCATTAGCACTAATCCATTCTTCTCTCTAATTAGTATTCCTTCCAGAGCCTCTCTGTACTCTTGTACCTGGAAGTATTTTTAAAAGAGAGCGAGAATTCACATTACAGTCAGTAAAACTAAAACAATAAAGTTAAAGCACTTTCGAACAGTACTTTTCTGCTGAAAGTTCATATATTTAAAAAATAAAAAAGGAGCGGAGGAATCATGAGTTGCTGAAGGAAGAACAGGGTTCAAATTATCAGAGACTGTTCCAGCATCTCAGTGTTATCAGAAACATGAATGCTTGTCTTCAATCGGTAACACACTGCTGCAGTATAAAACTTCTAATATACTCCTATTGAGAAGTTACTGGAACATGGAATTCTCAATGGATGACAGTGCAGTGACATGGATATCAGTATACATCCGCCAGTATCTGTCTGAGTGTAAAGTGTATAAATTGTTAGCTGTATGCCAGGCACACTTGTATGTGGCTTACTGAATTCTGCTTTGCAGGATTGGGAAATCAGTTTCTCTTAACTGGTTCGATTAAAATTTTGTCACAAGGAAAGTTTAAAATAGATTTAAACTGTTTAAAAGTATCTAAGTTCACCGAACAGCAAATCCTCTTCTTCTTGTGTTATTAGACAACATGTTAGGAACAGGAATAGCAGACTGATAAGAACATGTGATACATTTTCTTTTCACCAGATTCCTTAGTTTGTTCCATTTATTAACTATCTATTCCAAGTCTTTACTTGGAGAGAAACTTTTCAAGTACTACCAGCACCTGCCTCAGAAATCCTATTTCTGCTATTCCTGAGTAGAGTGGATCACTCAAAGTAAGGTACCCACAGGTTCACATTACGGTACACTGACACTTTCGGTATCCTGTCCCTCTCCACTCTTTTTAAGTCCTCAGGGTGCTTATTTTTCTAACAAAACCATTTGTTTGCAGCAGTAACTGGGGACTCATTCAGCGATGTTTAAACAGTGGAAACTGGGAGCAACTACCCTGCCCATGCCCTAGAACAGTCCATCTGCACACCATAAAAACAGCCAGGTACATACGGTCCCAGATAATCCAGCTAAGGTCTAGAGACTGCTTCATGAGGTGGTGTTTTATTGGCAGGACTGAAGTTTCAGTAAACTTTCTGATTTTCCCCCTCATGAAATAATGCTATTTCTCTCTTCACCAGACTACTTTTACTGTGTTCAGGAAAACATTTTATGTGTCTCGTGTCAGTAAGAATTCACTTGATTTGCAACATCTGATACAGAAAGAGGGCTTTTTGGTCTGAAATTCTCAGAATTGTTTCTGATGTGACATTTCAATTTCTAAGGAGTTTAGCAATCTCCTATCTCTCTGCATACTAGGCAGTTTTAAATAACTTTTTTTTTTTATTTCTTTCAAGCTACCCATCCGCAGAAGTTCTGGTATGAATGTATTTAGTCCTGGTTACTTGCTGCTCTTTAACTCACCAACACTCCCCAGGTGACACCATAACCTTTGGAGATCTACAATCAATTTAGTTCCACTGACCACTGGATGTCTGGCACAGTAATGGCATGAAGTGACTGAGGGAATTAGTGAAAATGAAATTGCTCCACATAAGCCAACCCCAAATCTCGCTGAATGTACAAAAAGACTGAAAGTACTACAAATCTTGTTCTCAGCACCCAAGCTAGAGAGGTCAGGGAAAAAGAAGCTTGTCTCATCCTGAAGTAATAGTGAAAGAGGCATCAAGGTTGGTGATAAGACAAAACCAGGCAAATAAACCCTGTTCAGCTCAGTTTTACCACACCAGCTAACAGAGCCACTCAGCCTCGTAGGGAGAGGGCAACCAGGCCCCAGTGTGCACAACCCTGCTGCCTCCACCATGTCATGAACTCCCCAGGAAGGTGGAACTGGCTGAAGAGTATTCCAGTCTGCTAATGGGGTATCCAAATGATACCCAAGACAAACACAGAACAAAGTTACAAAATACTGTCGGTAAATGGTTTTGCAATTTGAAAGCAGTTTCTTCTTTCCTCACCTGGATTTTGTCCTCATTAAATATTCCATCAATTAGGAAGTATGTCCAGAATACTGGCCACTCACACTCAATATTCTCAAAGAGCTTGAGCTCGGCAGGATCATAGTGCAGCCTGCTTGGATCCTAAAAAATTCAACCACACTCGTCTAGTCACAGTGCTAAATTAGTCACTTATATATCGCAGCCTATTTTGTACAAATTAAAACTTAAAAATCAATAAACCCACCAGAAATAGTTTTCATGCAGTCTCTTGACTTCTTTGTCACATTCACTCTCAATCTCATTTAATGGTTCTGTAGACAAATCGATCCTTCCTAGTCTCAGAATCTAAGTGCCTCCCAAATGATATTGGCCCTGCCTCAGTTAGGATATTTCGGGATGTTTCAGAGAAACCACTTCACCTTAGACACCATAAGCATATCTAAGAATTAATTTCTTACAGAATTATCAATTAAGTTCTGTCCTTAATAACTGGCTTTCAAACCCTTAGCCTCCCTGTAATATGTGTCCTTTCCAGGGTGGATACATGGATTAGCTCCGAATCCACTACGATGGAGAACTTCACCCCTTCTTGTAAATAAAGCAAAATACGTCTATAAAGAAAAGATAAAATTCTTCCTATGAGCCTACTGAAAATATACATCAGAAGTACCTCTCTGGGTGTCTTGTAACCATCTCGGAGAAAGCGACAGCAGCCATAGCGGCCCTGTAAAACAGACAACATTACCGAAATTTCACATACTCTTCTTTCTCACAGACTTACATCAGTAAGAAGTATGTGCTGAGTTTTAGGGGTAACTTAGGGATCTTCCTCGCTCTCTCTTCCATGACAAATGAAACAAGTCTAGCAACCCTTGTTTAATTAGGATTTTTGGTTTAGAAAGAGGTTCTGCTTCTCTCTTTGGAAAATAAAGTAAATCCTTACCTGCAATTTGGATATGATTTCACTCTTGGTTACATTAACAAGGTTTAGATCCTCCACTGCAAAAGCTGGGTAAGAAATAATAGAGAGAAGGCCAGCATCTATCTCCTTTGACGTGGATGCCCTCGGCAACATGGAGTACAGAATTGACTGAGCAAAACAAGAACAGGAGAGAGGGATGTAAAACAATTTGCCTACTTCAAAAACCTATGTCAAGTGCAAATGAGACTACACTATTTGCAAACTGACGGAGAACTCTGTGCAGTTATTTTTAACTAACTTAGAAAGAGAATGCTTCACACTACTCAGTTTCACATGATCTACCAGAAACAGGGTGAGTGGCATAGCCTGAAGCCATCCTTACTATGTTACTTTCTTGGCTTAGTTAAGCAACATTTCATTTAAAAACAAAAGGGAGAGGGTGTTAGGTTTCCCCCTTGTAAAGGAAAGAGCAGACTAATTTTTACCTGACAGTGTTCTACTTCATCAGGAAGAACATGAATCACTGATTTGTGTCCTCCATGAGCTCCAAAAAGATCTAGTTCATCAATTGCTTCCAAAGCAGCCTTCAAAGAAAACCAAACCACAACCCAAAATCAATAAGTACCTTTTAGGCCAAGTATACACCCTAGCACCTGTCCTTAACCTCTGAAAGAAATTACGTAAGACAGAAGTTTGTTCCACAGACATTTTTTTCATCTTTAAAGGGAAGCTTGGCAATATTTTAGAAAAAGTAACTATTTCTGGTTTCCAACTAGTAGGATACAGGACTGATGTGCTGGTGATCCTTCCTACAATTTACAGGCAATGCAAAAAAATCAGGAGCTGGGTTTCCACTGAGACATCTTCTAAATAGTGAAGTACTTAGTAAAAAATGCTTCTCCTGTCCTACATTCCAAAATAGCCTCCTGTATCAGTGTGGGGCCAAGACCAGCAGCTTCTCCCTCTTGCAGTGCACACAAGATCTAACAAATCCTGCTGAAAGGCAAATACACCTTTGACCTTAATAATATTTGTCTTCTGTCTGACCCTCAGACGCCATGTAACGAGGCAGTTGTCAATTACACATTTACATTTATGGCCTTCTGAGCTTCATTTAGTATCTCTGTGACCTTGTGCTATGAGGGAACCAGAAATATCCACTTTCTTTTAAGTATATCTTCATTTATTTTTCTCTCTTAACTACTTGTAAAAAATTTCTTAAACTGATATTCTGCTATTTTTTTAGAATTTACATCTGACTTAATCTTACCATGACAACATCACATATGATACTGAGGCTGGAGAATTAAGAAAGAGGGAAAGAAAACCAGAGGCCATTTTATGAGACTGCATCTTACAAAATCTGTCAGATTCATGGCTCAGTTAATCTGGTACCCTTCTTGCAATCCCTGGAACAACTGTGCTAAGGTCCTTAAATTCTTACACAATCAGCTAACTATTGCAGTGGCCAAGAAGACCACACAAAGGAAGCCACCAGGTTTGTCAGAGCCCTTAAGCATAACACAGCAACCATGAAAGAGGTGTCAGGAAGATATTCTCACTTTGGCCATCCCTACGGAGCTCGCGTTCAGTTCAGGGATTCCTTGGTTTGTCTTATCACCACGTTCCCAAATCCCATAATCCTGCAACAACATCATTAATTAAAAAACGGTATGATTATATACAAAAACAATGTTTCCCCCCTTGTCCCACAACACCCCCACATGAAATTAGTTTATTGTTTGCCTTCAAAAAAAAAAAACAAACCAAAAACAACAAAAGAAAAAGAAAAGGGGCTTCAAGTCTCCAAAGAGACCCTTCTCATGTTTGAAAAGCAGCACATAAAAATAGACCCCAGCAGGCTCAGGTATACAGTCATGAATCACTGCCTTCACAGAACACAAAGCCCTTTATCCCTCCCCCTGTGCATGTTTCTCCCCATGTCCCTCAACTTGGTTTGCTATCAACCTGCCCTTTTTAGAAAGGCCCACAAGACTTTTAATTAGACATCAGGAAATATTATTCATTATCAATAAAACCCTGTTATTACGATAGAACAAGTATACCCCACCCACGCAGCAGTAAATGCTCCACAGCCCTCCCAACACCTCCAAAGATGCTGCTCGCAATGTTTTACATTACTGATAGGTTCTGATACCTTCTTGTGGAAAAAACAAGCCCCTATTTTACTTCTCCAGCAATAAATAATTTTCCACCCACGCTTGAGCAGTGTTCAGATGATTTACATATAAATAACTACTTACAGCAACTTTGTAGGCAGCTTCTATGTAAAAAACAAGATTCTGGATAAAGGTAACTTCATCGAGGGTAAAGATAATACGTAGCCCTGATCAAAAGAAGGTAAGAGAATAATTATACTGTATCAGAACTGCCATAGTTACTCTTCAGTGAGTTTCATGCTTTTGTCTATTTGCTACCAACCCCTGCCCACTGAAAGCAAAGGAAAAACTCATACCGAGTTTCCAAAGGTCAGGCAGCAAGCTTCAATACTTGCTACTGGCAAAGTACTTCCTACCCCACGACTACAGACTGTTTCAAAGACCAACCAAAACCCACCTCTGTGAGGGTGACACTCAGACCGAGGGTATAAAGCAGAGACACCTGAGCCAGCTCTGGCTCTCCAGAGCAGTGCATACCAGTTCCTGCAGCTCCCCAGCCCTCTGCCTGCTTAGTGCTCTACCTAGGAACCTTTTGGATCACCAGGTACCTGCTCTGCAGGACTCAATTGCAAGGGGCTCCAAGGACAGAAAAACACATAAGAAACAAATCCTGATTCTCACAGGAGGAGTATGACTAAGAAGAACACAAGAAAAAACAGCACCAGTAAGAGAAGAAACACTGATGGCACAAGTGGCACCTGACTTGATGTTGCCACTCTGAAGAAACACAGTTGTCTAGGAGTATGCCCTAAGAAGTCTTTAAACATGAGACTCCTCTGACATGTCTCTAAATATGTCATGTATTTGATGCCAATAAACATCAAGGAAATAGACACTGCCAGTTACTATAAACATGAAATTCCAAGTAAGTCATATCCCTTTTCCAGAGAAACATTACTTGCTTCTGAGTAATAATTATGTAAAGATCTTTGAAGCTAGTTACTACTTTTTCTTTCCTTTTTAAATGAAAGCTGGAATATAAAAGGCTGCAATAAAAAGCAAAAATATCTTCTGCTTACCTGATGCAGTCATCTGTGCCAAGAAGAGCAGGTAAAGGGAAGTTGCATCCACTTGTAGATGCCCCCACTGGTCGTCCCCAACCACCGTGGCACAAGTTGCAGAGTTATACTTGGCATGAAGGCAGTCTTTAGTACTCTGAGTGCGTTTGAACTTCTCCACCTTATCTACCTAAAAAACATGACAAGTCTCAAATCTGAAACATTTTGGAAGAAATTCTCCAAACTATTTCAAAATTAACAACTTTTCTTAGGTGAGGAGTAACTTGAGGTCTTAATCCTGTTACCTCACTTCAGTGTGTTTTGATTGATCAGAGGGCTTAAACACAACTCTGACTTTAGACTCCAGTTAAATACACACCTCTACAGGAAAGAATAAGATTAAATTACCTTGTTGAGTTCAGATCTAAACTACAGGCATATATCTTGGTGAAAATCACTTTGCAAAGGCAAAACTCTGATTTGCTACAAGCACAATCTCAAAATGCTACTTGGACAAGAAGTGGAAGCAAGATGAGAGTTTTGCTCAAGGGTTTTAAGAAGACTCCCCACACCATCGTCTGCACACACGCAAAACAGAAGACACAAGAACCACACGCTTCAATGAAATGCTTTGTAAATACAACATCTACTGATTCAACTCAATCCTATGGCATTACCTGTCTCATCATGCACTGCAAGAGTCCCCGCATCAGCTTCACAACATTCTGCAGGAACAAAACAGACCAGTGACACTTTCATCCTCATCAGCTCTTATGAACAATTCAAAAGTGACAAAGTTCACATCCTCTACTAAGGTCCTGCCAAAGGTAAAAAAGAATGCACATTTGCCCAAAATGTTTTGCACGCCTTATTTTTTTTTAAAATACACTATTCAGATTTTATTCCTTCATCCCTAGCTAGAGAAGAAATCTTTTCCCAAAGGGCCTCTCTAAACAGTGGAACATGTCTCTGTGGTCTTTCTATCCAATTAAAGGAGACAAGAGGAATGCTATGTCTTGTAATAATACTAATAATAGTTTTTTGAGTGACAGATCCAGGGAACACTGGTAGGTGACTGCAAGACATTGACATGACTGCAAGACCTGTAGAGCTTCTTCCACTCTTTATACAGTATAACAAAAAGCAAGTGACTAGTAGAGAAAGGGCCTTAGGTGTAAATGTGGAGAAGTGCAAGGCTGTGCATTAAATAAAGAAATCAACCCCATCTTTTTACCCCAAAAATATAGCCTCAAAATATGATCATGCAAACCGAGTCAAGGTTATTCTGTCAACAGAGATCTCCCTGGCTTGAGCAGAATATACCAGCAAAAAATTTACCCAGTGACTGCAAAACAACAGCAGGACACCAAGAATCCCTCACTTCCCATTTAACCAACCTCTGTCCACACTCTCACTTCTGATACTCACCCAGCTGCAGATTTTAGTATTTAACTGTGTGAGTTACGTCCCCTTCCAATTCTCCAGCACAGATCTTATCAGTTTGGAGATCATTACCTTCTCTGCTTTGATCAAACACGCCTACACACCATGTACAACCTCTGTGCACATTCCAAAGACTGCTACTTAAATGGCATGCATCTCTTTACAGTGAAAAATTGTCTAGCAGATATATTGTTGTAAGATCCAAGCAGCCTAGGCCTGATTTCCTGCTCCATAATACACCTCATGAGGGCCTCAAAGTTTAATCTGAGAAAAGCTTGTAAATCTGGCACAGAATCTCTCAGAAGCCTAATTTTCAACAATCAGACAACCGATGGAAGTTTGACTCCTACACATTTTTGTTTCGTTTGTAGTTTAATTCATATGTTAGCCTCTCTGCCATCCAGTTCTTCAAATCCTCCTTGCCAGAAGGTTGCCTGGGATACTGCACACCACACACTGCATGGATGCTGCTGTCTTTGGAACAAGACACATACCTGAGGCTGGGAAAACCCTGCCAGATCCCAGGCACAGCAGCAGTGCGAATGCACTCTCCAAAAACACCACTGTAAGAAAACCCAAACAGTGGGACTGTTTTATGGCAAGCCTTGACGCACCTGCTCGAGCTCGTAGGCTTTGGCTTTATCCTCATCCCGGTCCGCATTCTTCCGATAGGCCATTCCCAGCCCCCACACGGCCAGGATGCTGTAGATGTTGTCCCGGACCCAAGCATCCTTATGGTCTGTCCCGGCTGAAAGCAGCCCCGTCACTGGGTTCTGACCACGGCAGAAGGAATAAAGAACAAACATTACCACCTCGAGTCCCACCTGTTATGAAGCATCACTTCCTCCTGTTTTAAGGGGTAACAAACTAAAGATGATTTCACGCTAAGGGCACACTGCAGCGGCTCATGATTTCACACCAGAAGCAAGATCCCATCCTTCTTTTCCAAACTCACACAAGTGAAATGCAAAATTTATTTGAACATTTCAGGTGTTAAAGTTTACAGCATCCAGCTGGACATCTTCATCCACACAGGATTAGCAGCTAAGTCACTGAGTGAAATTTGGAATACACCAAGGAAATGGAAATTTAAATTTTATGTATTCATGAAGAAAAGAGGGTGCTGAGTTAACGCTAGAAATTGAGTGTGGGATATATGCTTCTCTATGCAATTGGTCTGTGGCATAATCTTGAGAAAGTAAAAAACCACTAGTGATCTTCTAGGAGATTAAAAAACTATTTCTATATATCTGCCCACTGGCTTTAAGACAGCTAAATGAATGCAAAACCTTTTTTATATCCTCCTTTGGAAAATGTACAGGAAAAAAATTCTGAAGGTGTTGAAAGGCAGCACTGTCTGAAAAGCAGTACACTGAGTAGTCTCCTGCATCCCAAATACTCCATTAAATTTTTCATTGCATCATTAATTCCCATCACTTCACTATCCTTAATTTTTTTTAGACCATCTTTCTTGGCTGTACATTCTTGACTAACAAAAAAATGAGACAAAGAGGCAAAAGGTCAATAGAACTTTCAATCAATCAAGTCTTTACAGAAAATTTCAGTGAATGAAGACCATTTGCCAGGCCTGATGTGGCAAGGGGCAAGGATTACAGTAGTAAAGATAAGGAAAAATTGAAAGCCTACATCCACCAATTTTTCATTTCTCCCACACACTGGTTCATTCCACTCATTATTTTTTTAAGAAAGCTGGTTTGAGGGGGGGGCTTTAGTTACAATTTCGTGGGCTTTGCATGTGACCACTGAGCACCACAGGGGTGTCACAGGGGTGACAGCCTGACAGAGGTGACGGGGCACAGTCAGCCCTATTGTTGCTGTTTAATACAGCAACGCTTAGTGGCTCACTCAGAGCAGAAATGAAGTTCTGCTGCAACAGCACTGCCTCAGCAAGGTCTTCACAAACCAAGTAATAGCTGAAGGACCCTCTACTCATCTGTTTGATGGGGAAAGTGGCACATATGAATGTAAATAGCTTAAAAAACTTCTTTTTCATCTTGAGAAGTCAAACAAGGAGTAACAAAAGTCCCAGCTCAGCACTGTGCCCACATGACAAAACCCAGGGTCTCAAAAGGCAGACTCCCAGCATTTGCAGAGGACAATTTGTTTTCCTCCCTCCTATGCAGGACAACAAAAGTCTATTCACCTGCAGCTTGATAAAGATCACTCTACTGTCTGAGAAATTATAATTTTGGTTTATTTTTCCCTACTCTTCATGCTGGGTTGACTGCCAGTTGAAAAATGTCTCTAGGTACCAAAATGGAAATCCCAGAGAAATGGCCCATCCAAGACTTTAAAAGCCTATTCAGCTCTCAGGGAGGGACTTGCCTACCTCAAGAGGCTGTAGTAAACACATCCAAGGGCAGCTTTTCACCATTTCAGCACCTTTGATTGCTCTACAAGTTGGTCCCAGCTTTTGGAGTGCACACATTAAAGTCTTTCCTCATGCACATTCAGAATGTTAGCAGAACAACATACTATACCAATTAATATTTTAAGTGGCTTTGTTTTGGCTTTTTAGAAGTGTTTACTCTTTAAAAACTACAGCTACTTTCTTCTGTTACCTGCTGACACCGTATGGAAACTACAACCCTCACAAGGTGCTAAAGAACCCACAGAAACACTGAGTCCACTTAATCCCACTGATGTCAAAGGGATTTTAGCTTAACTGGTACTTCACAGCATTACATCTACGCAGTGATGGCTAATTAGACTAGCAGGTCTCATCCTGCAAATCACTCTGCACACAAGATCCACAGAGCAAAGAATTTTACCAGCACCATGGGCCGCCAGCTGAGAGCACTGCAACAGAAAGCTGATTGCTGCACTAAGACTTTAAACTGTTGTATCATGCCCAATCCTATTTTAACATCTATCTGTCAATCTGGAGACAACCCCCCCTCCCCAAACTACCCAAACCACAAAACACACCAGTTCCTACAGGGCAGCAGGTGTTAATAAGAATTTCGGCAGTTCAAGCACAAAACCAGTGGGGTTCTAACCAGAGCAGCAAAGCAAGTAAGCACACATTTAGCATCTTGCTGAAAGGTGGGAATTAAACAGATTGTCTCATTGATCTGTCAGATGAAAACAGAGGTAAGCTCTAGCAAAGCTTGCCGATTTGCTTGTGAAACCAGATGTAACATGATGTGAGTCTTGGGGATGGTCCTGTGCA
The DNA here is from genome assembly GCA_013400735.1 of Pomatostomus ruficeps. NCBI lineage: Eukaryota > Metazoa > Chordata > Aves > Passeriformes > Timaliidae > Pomatostomus > Pomatostomus ruficeps. Next base: position 52,769 of record VYZT01064766.1, read on the forward strand.
GGGCCAGGAGTTGGACTTGATGATCCCTGTGGATGCCTTCAAATTCAGCATATTCTGTGATTCTGTAATACAGTTGGGGTTACCCATAAAGGTATGAGCTTTCCTTATCAGGTCCACATGCTTTTCACTTATAATACTCTTGCAATACTTAGTATGTACATAGATGTTAAGTTTTACTATTTCCTAATCTTAAAATTCACATTTATTTCTTATCTCATTCAATTTAACAGGTGTAATAAGCAGTTGAGAACATCCCTCTGTCCCTGGGGGTACATGCAACAGATGGCAGGCTCCCCACAGACAGGAGCCAGTAGTCAATCTGGTCTTAGCCTCCTCTTACAACCTTTAACACGATCATAACTATCACTGTGCATGCTGCAGGGACTGACCAGCACAATGCAACATCTGCAAAACAGGAAAAAGTTTGCTTCTGACCTGATCCTGCAAGGTGCCACACAGAAAACTGTCAGCCCTGGAGTGGGGTCTGGACCTGTCCTTTGAACACATCTGCCTGGTAGCACAGATATCCTGCATTAAAAATTGCCTCTAAAATCCCACTGATTTAGAGTGATTGGAATGAACACAAGATCAATTGCTGCTACTGAGAAACCCGGCTCCTGGTGTACTGAACACCCAATCAAAGCCCAGTGTTCTGCACACACTCCGTGTTCCCCTTGCTGCACCTCCCAGAGGTGAGTGTGTTCCTGCCCTCCCTCAGAGCACTGCAGCTGTGCCAAGTTTGCATTCCGGCAGCTGTGGATGCGAGGTGCCGGGTCACAGTCACACATCACCCTCTGCTGAGCAGCAGCACCTCAGAAGCATTTTAAACACCTTCTGGTTCTTCTGCCAGGCTGCTCCTGGGCAAACCCATGGCTAAAATTCACCTCCCTGGCTCCTTCTGAGAGGGACTCAGAAGGCACCAGCAGCAGTGAAGCCGCAGCCCAGCCCATCCAGCCACAGACTACTCTGCTCCCAAGGAAGACACAGCTGCATGTGGTCCAAAGACAACCATCCCAGGTTGATGGTTTGATGGTTCATGCAGTTTGCCCAGGTAAACTGCATCTCTTCACTCCACTGTACACAACATTTTCAATCTATTGCAGTGAAAAAAAAAAACCAGAAAGAGTATAAATATAGAAAAAAATATCTAGAAACATGCCTTGAGCATCTCTCTGGGCACTCTTGTGATACCACTGATCCTCTACCTCGCTGCTGGTCTGTGACTTGCTTTCCAGACAAAGAACAAAACTTACTTATCTCCTTTCCCCACTTCTGAATTCTCACAGACATTGAGCCCTTAGTGGAAAAGGCAATACACAATCATGAACACTCATCCTAGTGCTCTAAATAGCAATTACAAAATTCTGGGTCACCAATAAGAACCTCTGTATTACCATTTACTTACCCCTTTTACTACTGTTAAATATTAATAACATCAGGGCACAGCTTTCATGGGGCATATCTGAGCTCTGAATCTCAGAGACTCCATGTCTTCCCTAATGGAACCTGTTATCAGAATCCTCATCAAATAAACAAGGAACTCGAGGCAGGCACTGGAAGCCAAAGTGACTTGCCCAAGGTCATCCTGCTGACAAAAGGCAGATATGGGGACACAGCTCGAAGCATCTCCTGCAGGCCAGCATAGCAAGAGCGAAAAATTGATCTTCTCACACCATGTATACCAATTCTTGCCTTTGTTTCTACTGGTTTACAATAATTAGTACACAAACACCAATTCACAGGTGTTTCGACCCTGTGCCCAAAACAACTTGTAACAAAAGTGACAAAAATCTTACTGACCAAAGTGCATTTGGGTCCCAGCTTCCTCTTTCACTGCTTTCCAGTTTCTTGCAACTCTCATCAACAAAGCATATTTGGTAACCGATCTGTGCAAAAACCCTGTCGCTCATCTTTATGTACTGGACTGTCTTAACCAAAGCACGACACTGCTGAGCACCTTGAGTCCTCAGTGACCATCTGAGTGAAGCGAGCACGCTAAGCAGAGAGCACTGACCAAAGAACACAGGCTGGCTTCTGCCAACCACCCCCGCTCGCTTGGTTCTTTCACTGCAGCCGCGCCTGACGATGCGGAGCCTCAGCAGTGCGGACAGCGGGAGAACAGACTGGAATCTCTGGGACGTGCCCCGCCGCACACACGTGCCGCGGGAAGCACACGGGGATCCGCACCGCGCTGTGCTGACAGGCACGGCACAAAGTCCTGCCCGGAGCTCTTGTGTCACCGGGGTGTAATGCTGCTGTTACCATGTGTGTGTGTCTGTATATATACAGAGATATAAATACATTGACAGGTATAGATATAGATACGTATCTATATGTAGATATACACATAGTGCGCACAACGGGTGGCTGTGTATCACATGGCCACGAACACACTGCATACACAGTATTATTATTATTATTTGCAAGCTCAGACTCGCTGTGTTTTCCACACGGTTTCCAAGGTGCACTTAGACAAGCACCCCCGGGATCCGCACCGCCTCAGCGTTCCCCGCGCTCTCCGCAGGCGGGGGCGGCAGATGCGGGCAGGAGGCCGTGCGCCGGCCGAAGGAGGGATGTTCGTGTCCCTCCTGCAGCCCCCGGCCCCGGCAGCCACCCCACACCCCGGCACGGCCCCACCGCGCCCCCAGCCCCGAGCAGGCGTCCCGGGGCGGCGGCTGCTCCTCACCTGGTGGCAGAGGATGGTCCGCTGGACCAGGCGGGCGTAGCCGTCCAGGCGCACCCCCGAGTTGCTGCGGCTCCTCATGGCCCCANCGCGGGGACACGGGTGCACAAGGACCGAGCAGAGGAGGGGCCGCCTGGCGTGACGAAAGCCCGGCTGCATTTGTAAAAAATAAAGGCGATTTTATACAGCCTTTTTGTAAATTCGCAAAATAAAGCTGAGAAGGCCAGAAGCTTTTCTTTCCCGCAGCCTTAAAAAACCCCACCGTTTTGAGATCTGGTTGAAACACAAAAACAAACAAACAAACAAACAAACAAAAGCAGGACTTTATAATGTTTTCACACCCCTCGGTTTTCCCACTTAGCAAAGAAACAACGCATGGAGATTTCCAAGGGAAATGAACCCGCTATTCCCACAGGCACTCCCGAGAGGCACCGAGCAAGGCAGGCTTCTGACTCGATTTTCCCTTGCTTGACTGCAGGCTGCAGCCCCCCAACGGGACCGAGCAGAAATAAGGGATGACGGGCAAAGAGAACCAAGGTCTAGAAATTAAGAAACACTTTCAAAACCCCAAACCAACAAACGCGTTGCATACAGTTGCAAACCCTTCACAATCCTTCTGTGCTCTTGGCAGCGGGAAGAAAAACAATGTTAAGTGTGGGTAGGTCCTGAAGGACGGAGCAGATGTTGCAGAGTAGCGGAAGGTGTGGGATTCACTCAAAATTCGGATTTTTATCCCTTGTCTATGTTTTTTTTTCTCATGTGAAATTGTAGCGTTAACAGAGGTACTATTGTAACTTTTCCTTGCCTCGCTTCTTTCATTGGCTGTGTAGCTGACAGTAGTGGTTGAGAAAGCAGCGTTGAGACGTGCTCGTTCCTTTGGTGGCCGTCGGACAACACCTCTTCAGGTTCTGCACTGCAGCAAAGAGGGGGTTCATCATCTCCATCTGCCAGAGCCGTGCGCTGAAATCCGCGCCGTGCCAAGACATGGACCAGCTCTCTTCCCCTCAACTCCGCACCCGTTTCCTCCTTCAGGGCACTGCTTTTTACCGGTTTTCTGAGCAGGGTGGTGCCAGCTGTACACAGCACGTTGCTGTTTATCTTTGACTAAGCTTAAAACCTCCTCAGAGCCCCCGAGTTACCTTTGCTGCCACAAGCTAATGCATAGAATTTTCCTTTGTGCTCCGGACAGGTGTTGCAGCTTTCCCTGAGCTCTGGGTGTCGTGGCTAAACAATGCCCAAGAGACCAAGTACCAAAGGATACTGTAATATCCAATGTAAAAACACATTTTCAGCTAGTTTGAGGATGATGATTATTTACCAAGCTAAAATAATATGCAGGTGTAAGTGCAAAATTTTACTACAATATGTGAGTGTTTTTAACTGGCAAAGTCAGAAAGGACTCCCCACCACTAGGAATATAGAAAATAAAAATTATTTCAAAAATCTTATATATTTTAAGTGTCCAAAAATAAAAACAAAAGGAAGACTCTGAGCAGGTCAGTGACAGTGGAATATGTGTATTCCTAGGGAATTTAATTACGGAAACCAAACTCTGCTATGTGTTTTTGCTTATAGCGTTCTTGTGGGAGAGCTTCAGCTGACTTGAGGGCAGGCATTGAATGGACAGACTTATGTCAGGGTTTTCTCTGCTAAATTCCAGATCTGCTAGAACCATGAAAGGTAAAATATGTCACAGACAATAAATGCAAAAGCTGGGTCAGCTTTTTCTCCAAGAGGTTACATACTGTAGGTCCTGTAATCTAAAGAACTGTGATGCAGCCCAGTATTAACGACACATTTATCTAAAAGACAAAGTTTATATATTTTGCGTTGTACATGCTGCAAATTTATTGCTTTTTTACAGTTGAAAATATAAATATAAGAACATTAAATAAATTTACAAGAAACACTGCAAAGGCAATTAGCCAAATAGTTAAAGCATTTGCAGAAATGTATTCCAGCCACGAGCATTCCAGGATGGGCTTTTACCAACACGCAGCTAAAACCCTGTGGATAAACACAACAAATGCTTTAAATTCTCACCCTAAAAGCATAGTCAGAGTAATCTTGGACATAAGTGACTGAAATAACTGAAAAGCCCATGTGTTGCTCACAGAACCACAACAGGGTTTGAGTACTGAAGAGGTTCAACTGCTAACAACAATAGAGCCCCAGATAAGAGGCATGTAACTCATGCTTTTTGTTGAGGACAGTGTTTTCAGGGCTCCCCACCAAGCCCTCTGGGAAAGCAAAGCCCTTGCTCTCCTTCAGCATGCACCTGCCTCACACAGCCCTCTTTACAGAGCTTGGTACTCTGCAGTCCAGCACCAGTTTGTCCTAGTTTGCTCTGGGAGCATCTGACCTTTGCCCAAGAAAGCAAATTAAACAAGCAGTGGCCACAGCTGCACATGTATGTGAGGAAGAAGAGGTAAAACCAGGGCTTAGGCCAATTTCTCTTCAGGAGGAATCTTCACAATGTTGTATGGGCTTTCAGCTGTTTTACATGAAGAGCCAAAATCCAATTTTTTCAGGTAAATATCACAAGGGGAATGAAATTTTGCTTCAGCAATTACTGAGCTAGCACCTCAGGGTTTGGTTTGCCAACCAAGAGCCAAAGCACAAGCAGAAATACTCATTAGAATAGCTCAAGAGCTGCCCCTTAAAAAACAGCCATGCAATGAAACAATTTCTCAGCTACTAAATACAGCAGCTGTCATTTATTATTTCTATTTTTTCTTCAACTCCCCACACCCCCACCCCAAACTTCTCTACTTTTATCACTGCAAATGAGAAATGGCAGTGTGTTTAACTTCACAACTCAAGACAAATACTGACCCTCGTGTAATCAATGGCAAAAACTCTCATGAATTTACTCAAGCCACTAACACAACTTAGTTGTACTTAATAACCTACTCACTACTTTATTTAGCACTCCATTCATGGCACTTCAGTTGAATTATACCCAGTTTCTTTCACTCTATGGTGTACTAAAAGGTAGCTAAACGTTCAAGACCTATTGTGTTTGTTATTTACAGTTCTGTATCTAGTGAATATATTCAATCCACTGCAAGTGATCCACTTACTGAACAAATTAACTTTTGTATCATTCTACGCTAAGGTTAATTAATAAAAATGAAAACTTACAATAAAAGTTACAAACAAAATACCAGTTATTTTTCTATACATATGAATATTTAAATTTATATTACAAGAAATAAATATAAAGGTATCACTGAGATGCTAAAAGGCTGATATTTTTCTGCTTATGTACATCACTGCAGAGTTTGCTACTAAAACGTACAAAAAGCTTAAAACAGTACAGATAACATTTTTAAAGTTAACATAGTTTGTATGCACAAGTTGTAACTTTCTACATTTTTACAATACTACTAAGCATTATATCCAGATAAATTTAATTGTAATGAAAAAAGTCTAAATAAAACTTCTGTTAAAATGTAAAAAAAACCCTCAAAAAACCCACTCAGATGAAGAATCAAAATGGAAATGTGCCAGTTGTAATCTTACATCCAAGACCTTGTCAAAATAGTAGTTTCCTTTTTTTTTTTTTTTAAATAATTGTCTTTTTCAATCCATTGCATGGCTGCCTTGAAGTTCCAGTACCATATATTAAATAAAACCAGTTCTTGGTCTGCTCACATTATGTAAAACTGCTAAAGTAAAACTCTACTTCACACTGTAAAACAATGTGCTGTTTAAAAGGGAATCACATTTTCTCCATAGAACTTAGGCTTCCTCTCTTTGAAGTCCTTCTGAGAGAGATTTGGCTTTCTTGGCTGCCAGCATCATCTTTGTCTTGAAATACAAGTTGTTTGCCTGAAAAGTCATGGAGACACACATCACCATTCTGTACACTGAAACAAACACCATTCTTCTCACTGGCAAGATGGCCTGTTGAAACAAAAAAAGTGCATCCCCTATCAGAAAGGTTCAGAATCAAGCTGCCCATGCTTTCTTAGTCACTGTAGGGAGTTCATACACTCTCATTTTATGCCTGCAACAATTTTAAAATGTGGATTTTTCAGTAAATATTTTGTATATATTTCTTTTCCTGTGTGAAATCCTGAGATCTGAGAGATGTTAATATATTTATGCAGAATAGGATTCCATATTTTAAACAATGAAGGTCACAATTCTCAAAATATTGACTTAACTTGGAATACGTATCACTAGATAAGATACAAAATACTCCTCATTTTAATGTTTTGCTTTATCAAGTTAAATTTTAAAGGTATCTCAGGTACACCATGCATCTGAAAGAAGAAAGTGAGAAAGCAAGGAATTTTCTTTGCCTTTGAAAGGAATTCAACTTACAGCATTTACTTCTGAAGGACAATCAGAATATGGCCTAGGTCTAATCACAGGTCAACACCATATTTAGACTGCAGAGAATCTTACACATTTAGATGAATCCACAATGAACACATAATATCACTGCTGACTGAAGTCTTTTAATGAAATCCTCCACAAATGTTTAGTTCACAGGATAAGTCTCCTGCCTTTATGTATCATGTTCCAAATATTTTTTTAATGAGAATTTGGATTTTTTTATTCTAAGTATTTGTGCAAATGCTTCAGTTTGGATTTTTTAAAAATGTAGTTATTAATTTAAGCAGCCATCAAGCACTTAAACAGGCATAAATGTAGACAGACTAAGATGAGCAAAAGAGCTTTGTTCACCAATTCAAATACGAAAAAGGCTGAAATTACAGAAAATAACCATACTTGCTGACACCGTGATTGTTGTTTAACCCCCTGCCTGACTACAACTGTTTTATTTTAGGAGTGTTCAAAATAGCTGTGCCCTACTGTTAGGGCAAAAGCTGAGAAGAGAAGAATATAAGGCTTTTCTGTTAATAAATTCAGAAAGGTGGTTTATGTTCTTCAGTGAGGAAATCATGGCAGGCTCAGCCATGTGATTCCTAATAGTAGTTTCCCAAATATGCAAATCTGCAAGAGAAAAACTGAAAATACGGAAATATTAGAATGCCACAAAAAGATGAAGTCCAGTAGGAAAGCAAAGCCACAGGCTATACAGACATCCCAAACTTACCACAGTAAGTCATTCAATCCTGAATCTGGAACATTTCAGTGGAAGCAGTGAGGCCAAAACCATAAAGTGTTCACAGTTCAGTATATTTATGACATAAGTCTTCATTTCTAGAGTGGTTTTGGTTTTGGCGGTCACTTTTAAAAGTGAAGTATTGCAATGTTATTTTTATGTTCTAGCTTTGAGAGCAGAACTGTGGGGTGCAGCAAATTAGAAGGTCCCATGTTCCTATCTAACAGCAAATTACAAGGTCTCACGTTCCTATCTAAATGCCTTTTGGAGGCATTAGCCCAGCTCTTCTGAGATACAACTGCCCCATGTCTGGAAGATTAAGTGTAAGGAATTGCCTCAAAGAGCTTTGCTGGGCGCTATCCAAACATAGGTTTAGCCCCTTCTTATGGAAGTCCTAAGGACTCAGAAGAATTAGTCAAACTATGCAGGCAAGGTATCATATGACCCTCTTGATACGAACGGAAGATGTGGTACAAGGTTCACAGCATTCAAAATACACAATAAAATAGGAAATGAGGTGGGTCACTCAAGATATCTGTGTTTGTGAGTGTATGGGAACAAGGTTCTATTAAAGTTTTTTCAGCTGCTTTTGTTTAAGAAACTTTTGGCACAGGACACACAGACCCTCACACTGGAAAGGTCTGATTATGTGAATAAAGTAGGACAGAATTGGAGCACATCCATCACTCAATGAGTGGCATCACTCAATAGTTTAGATCATCAGTTTAGCTTCTCATTCTAAAATACCCAAAAGAACAAAACTTTTTCCAGAAAGACACAACAGGCTCATTCACTCAGTTGCTACAACAAACAAGTTCAATAGAACATTTCTGCTATCTTTCTTTCTGTTGAGAAAAGCAGCCAAAATGCTTTTGTATCTGTGTATAAGCATGTCAAATGTTGCAGGGAGAGATGGCTTCTCCCATCAGAGCAATTAACATAGTGGGGAAAAAGGAACCCCTACAAGACACGGAGGCTTTTGTGCCTGAAAATTACTCTCTTTGAAAGGAAATACTTCTGCCTAAAAATATTGCCTTACTTTGCATTTAATGACAATGAGAGTTATTGGATTCTATACTCTATTCTATATGGATTCTATACTTATGAATAACATTTTGTCAGAACTTCTCTTTACCTCAGAATGAAAGAGCATAGCACTTGTGTTTTAAGATGTGGAAAAAATAGCTTGTGAAACACTATTTTGCATTATGCTTACCATTTCCATTTGCATGGACTGAATAATCATTATTCATTAGCAGTGTTGTAGAGTTAGTGGAGTTACTGTTTGATTGTAAGGAATTGGAGGAACTGGATACTCCTTGATTTACAGTCTGCTTCTTTAAACCATTCGTGGCAGTTCTACTCCAGTCTACAACAGATACATGACACCGAAAATAACACAACTCATACAAGCAATATATAAAAATATAGTTAATAATGCAACTGAATTGATATAAACCCAAGGCTTTACACACTTCTCATAGTATTCTAGACAGAAACATATTCTCCTAAGAATTTAATGAGTTATTTAAATCTAGTTCCTCTTCTCTTGTTCCTTTTTAAAATACAAGCAGCCAACTGTCATAGTTTTACAACTGCAGACTAGATGAGATAAATAACTGAAGTGCAGTTGATCTTCTAAGTGAAGGTGTATAAAAAGTATATAGCTTTATGAGAGGTCAACTACTGGACAACAAAATACCATAAAATAATTTACGTCTTTTTTGGTCTAAACCGTGCTTCACTTTGTTTCTGTGGAAAGCACTGGTAAAACTACAGCTGACCCAGAAGCTGGAACAAATCTTACCGTTTCTAACTGACCACAAGTCTTCTGCAAAGACATGCCTTTACCCTGCAGTGGAAGAGGTCAACTCTTAGCAGTTAACAGCTTAAGGCAACAGCATGTAAACATGCAAGAACTGCAACAGCTACCACCTTTAAAGAGTATAGATTTGGAAGTTTATTTTATCTTGGATAATAAATTAAAACTGCAACTGCAGCAACATGATCGGTTTGGGGTTTTTTTGTTTTTTTTGTAATTACTACAAAATACCTGGAACTTAACACTGAATAGAAGTATTTAGAAGCTAAAAAACAAAAAATGTATTTACCAGAGTTTTCAGCCAGTCTGAATTTCCCACAACAAAGATATCTTCTCCACTGTTTGCGGACATTCTCCTTTGTTACACAATAGAAGATGAAAATGAAGAACCCTGCAAAGCAATAACATAAAAGACTGTTGCAAAATTCACTTCTACTACTTCTTAATGAACAATGTTTTGGTTTTCTTTAATTTCTTTTGAACTTCTATTAAAAAGTAATGACCCCTTTCTTTGCTGAAAAAGTTCACAACTCTGAACACTGCAGAGCAATTTTTTCTTATATAGATTAGAGAAATTATACACACAAAAGAAAAAACAAAAAATACAATCTAATGCATTAAGTGTATAAATTTTTTTCTATAAGTGAAAAGGGAAAAATTCTTTTGATCTTGAAATTTACTTAATGCTTTCTAAAAGAATTCAAAGCAATGTCAAAGAGAGGGTATGATACCACACAGTCAGACTTCTATGAAGCTTTTTAGCACATGGTGTGACACTGTCACATCTTTTATTAGCAGATAACCTGTTATCACCAATACTACAAAAGTTAGAGTACTCATACAAAGAAAATAACTCATATCTAAAATAATAATAGATGGTACCCTCTTTACCACAATTTCAAATACTTTCTAGAAGGGATGGTGCTCATCCCATCTCTTGCCAGTGCCCCACTACAGTCTCTTTGTCTACTTCTCATTCACTGCTAACTGACACAGGGTGGCATCTAACTTTCCCTGCTTCCAAGTTCATCATAATTGCCCCCTTTAAGGGAAAGTAGCACTCAGTTTTTGCACAGTTTCTAATCTACAATGGAAAACAGTTGTATTAGTCTTAGAATGAATAGCAAATAATAGTAAATCAACACAGCAACTAGGGGAGAAGTGTATACATTGAACTGCAATTTTCATTGCTTTAGTCTCTCTGGGAATTCATCCAGCCAGTCATCTAACTGCCATTTAAGCAGAAGTTTGGATCCAAACTTCAGAAGGCAATACAGGTATATTTAAATAACTGTGGACAGTTACAATCCCTCCCATTTATATAAAAGCCTTTGCAGCAACTCTGTTTTTGGATATGTCCAATAGCACCCTTGCCTTTGCAAAACTTTATGTTTTCATATCTGCTTCCCATAGGTTCTTAAGTACTATATAGGCCATGCTTAAGAGCTGGGTCACTAACTTTCAGAAGCTGCAGCCTTGCCTGTCTCAATGACCCTTGGCTGAATGTCAAACCTCTCCCAGAAGCCTTAGGGGAACTGGAGAAATGATAGAGTTTTCACTACATTAATTACATTATAACATGAACCCCGAGAGTAACTGAGTATTCAAAATTCTTCTGTTTATCAGTGAAACACAGTCACTTCTAGGGATGTCTGGTTTGCAAACACTTTTTAAATTACAATATTTATAAATATACCATACCTATAATTAGTATCTAGTTTTTCTGTACCTTATCAAAACAAAACTGCAATTTAAGATTACAGTAAAGAAGCATCATCTCACCTCTAGTATAATTAACATGTTATAGTACATATCAAAGTTAAATTTTTATTGCTGAATCAAGAAAATGACATGTCAAAATGTTTGGTTGTTACATTATACACAAGAGGCTGTTACATGGAAGACAAACTTACCTTGCAAAGTGTTGAAAATGGTAAAGAGGTAAGTAAATACCTCATTTACTGTGAAGAAAGCAAACCCCCAAGTAATTCCCAACAAGAATGTGAGGCCAGCAACACTCCTGAGGTCTTGGATACTGGTTTTCCTTTGAGCACCGAGTTGTTTTTTTTTTTTGATACGACAGAGCTGGATCAGCACAACAATGAACATGCTGATATTGATCAGGAATATCAGGCAAAAGTATCCCACAGCAGTAATATAGAAGACAATTCTATTTTTGATCCAGCAGCTAGAACAAAAGAACAGTTTGTCAACCGTTAATCAGAAACAGAAATTAAGTGAAATAAACATGAGACAAACTACCAGTTTGTTGCACACACAAACCATTTTTGTCTTTTCAGAAAAAATGGGGCTTTTTAGCCAAAGGATACAAGCCTTCATATAGGCAATAACCCTAAAACTCCTGAGATGCTGTAGAGTTATACCATTTCAAAGGACTACCATTGCTTCCTTCCCTCCCACACCTTTACTCTAAAGAAAAGCAGTTTGGAGGACCTTCCTCCACCCTCCACCCCCACCTCCCCAAAAGCACCTCCCTTTAACTCACAATTCATCAGGTCCATTTATTGAAACCTTTCCAGTGGTTATAAGTCCATAATTATCCGGTGACACTGCCAACACAATGGACACAACCACTGCTGGTAACCCTAAAAGATTATGAGCAAACACATACATAAAAATCCTAACACAGACAGTATTATGAGGACTTGAAATCAGTATATTTCTACAAAATCTACAACTTGTTTCTGAAATTTATCTGTTGAATTTTGATGACAACTAGCTGTCTGAAAAATTGCAGTGTTCAAACTGCTTAGGAGCACAACTTGCAAAGAAACAAGTGTTCTCCACAGTCAGCTCCAAAACTTTCTCAATAAACCAACAAATACCATCAGTCTTCAAACTGATTTAAAATATCTCTTACAGGTTAACTGATTTTCTTTCCTACATATGTTTTAAGAAACAGATAAAAGATAAAAATCAGGACCAGATTCTCTTCACCCTCTATCCAGTTAGATCGGTGTTTGCTGCTTTTTGTTAGCAACAGTGCTACTCCAGAAATGGAATGTATATACTTATTGGCATTTATTCTCAAAATAATGCAAGCATGCACATTCAAAATTGGTTCTATTATACTAGCACAAGGAAAATTTGCTTTGCAAAAGCTTCAGTTCTGCAGCTGGGGAGACTCCATGCCTCAAAAAGGTGGAACATATATCATAACATTTAATGATTGTCTAATTTTCATTTCTGACCTGTGTCACATTCACTGAAATACTTTATAAGAGGAATTATCTATTTAGCATACAAAAGGAAAAAAAAATACATACCCCAACCAACAACACAAAATTTAAGAATGTATTTCCGTACATAGGTGTTAAAGACTTTCACAAGGGCCAGATACATGTGGAAAGCTTCCAGGCCCATCCAGGTGAAGGAAACCAAGAGGAAATAGTGAAGAAACACTGCAACTGCAATGCATAGGCCTCGTGTATCATACAGTGCAATCCAGGAGTCAAGGAGAAAAACTAAGTTGAGTAGAAGTAATGCAGCACACAGCTGAATAAGTATTTTGGAAGGGTAGTCTCTCCGGATTTTCCTAAAAAAAAAGAAAGCAAATTAGTGACATGACATCAATTGTCTATGGATCCCTGTCTTACTTCCCCGCTTGTAGTCCTTGGCATTCACAAACGCCAAGACAAAAAAAATTTACATTTTCATTCATACGCAATGCTTCATGTGTTGCATTTACACATGGAGAGAATAATTTACAATGTATTTCCAAATTAACGGTCTGTATAAGTAAAGTTTTTTAGAAAAGGTTACAAAAATACAAACAATAACTTGGAGTCTAAATCTTTAGTACCATGGTTATTTTTTTTTTTACACTCTATGTTGGACTTCTTGTTACATTGCTACCCAACCAAAATGTGACTGTTCTTTACTGCTGAACTAGATCAAGCTTTTGACTGGGTATCTAAAACCTTGACAGAGACAAGTCTGAGTCTTAGAATAATGAGAGAAAAAAGAAAGAATACAAATGCTTTTAAAAATGCTAAAATTCTGCACTGCTTTTTATAAATGGTATCTTAAGGACATTCCTTCACACTTTTATTATGATAATCCATTATAATATACTTCAGAGTGCTACTTCTTCACTTCTTAATGCATAGACCCTCATTATAATTCATTCGCTCATAAGATTAACATTTCTGAAAACTGAACCACCACCTTCCTAGTGAACTGGTCAAATCTGTGCATTATTTGTGGAGACAGAATCCAAACTATTGAAAAGGATTTCGCGGTGAAGACTACAATCAATCACAACTGAAGAGTAATGGGAGCTTAGTTGAATGGATACTTACTCAAAGGCTATGTAGGTCACAAGAGTAACAGAAAGAAAAATTGCAGAGAGGCCACAGCCTATATATGATATAAAAGTCAGTACCAATTCTTGTGTGGGATTCAAAGGAGTATTTCCATATAAGTCCTAAAACAGGAACAGAAGTTATTTTCAGAGAACAGGTTTATTTAATGGAAAAGATAGAAACCTGCCAAAATAAATCAAAATGCACCTTTCCCTCTACACTTAAAAATAAAAATAGGGAATCCATGCTTTTCATCATGGCTCTTATAAAAGACTGTAAGGAAAACGAAAAAGCTGATCTAGTCTTGTAAAGAGCAGGGAGCTCGACTCCATGATCCTTATGACTCCCTTCCAACTTGAGATATTATTTTATGATTCTATGACTCTAATTGTGAAAACCCATTTGATTAAAACCTGTTTTAAATTTGATTTATCCAAAATTCTATTTCCTAGAGTATAAACAGCAGCCTAAATGTTAAAGCTGCAGCACTTGAAGAACTTTTTTTCCTCGGGTGGAACTCAAGGACTCCCATTCAACAAGGAGTTTAAGCATGTGACTAATTGTACGGCTATTTGTACTAACATTAAAGTGCATAGAACCTGAGTATTATTTATTAGATAGTATGTGCTTATTGAGTCCTCATTTGCTTAAGACAACACAAGGTTAAATGGGTTCTTCAATAAGGGTAAAATTGCATAATTTTAAAAATAATTACCATCAAAACTGCAAAACTTGTGAGATGGTTGCATGAACAGACTGTTTCATTTACTCTACTTTCTTTAACTATGCAGCCTTCATATGACCAGCCTCCATGTCCACCTGTCAAAAAAAGCAACTTTGTTATTCATAAAAGGCTTTATTTATATTAACATGCATTAACACAGCTAAAACAGCATAGCGTTTTGGGTGATCTCAAGTACTTACCATTTTTATTAAAGTCCCAAAAAACACATCTAACTGTGGAATTATCCTGTTTAGGAGTAAAAAGAAAAAAACCCAACTTACTAAACTGTGAGTTTAGGATCAAGTGATTAACGAATTATCTACAAAATGTAGGCAAGAATAAACACTGTATATGTCTGTTCTACATGAACACAAAATTAATTTAGATGTATAAAATCGATTAATATTGCAAACTGCATGTAAAAATACGCTGAACAAATATGAAGTCACCAAACAGGAGCTAGCTCTTGTGCCTATGTAAAGATTCTATTCCTGGTAGAACCTTTAGAATGCTCTTTCATTGTCTTCCCACACTATAGAAATTCTTGGGATTTCTCATACTTACGGACTTAGTAACTTTTGAAGTCATGACTACACAGAAAAGGTAAAGCTTCTCATTTGCAAATATTTGATCACTTCCTACTATCACGATGTTTAATATTTACATATAGATTTCTCCACACACATGGAAATTCCATAAATACCAGCAGCAATACAGTACATTGCTACAAATACTAATATTTCTACAGTTACATCTCAAAACTCATTATTATGTTAAAACAAGTAAAGATGTCACTAAGCCAGCTCCTGAAAAAAGCTTCAGGGGCATTACTGGAATCCCTACATTTTTCAGTTTATGATAATTTAGTACTTTAAACTCTGTTAAGATATGGGATAGAAGACTTTAATCCTTGATGCTCCTTTCAGAAAGAGACGGTGTGTAAGAATCCTAATACTTCCAAATGACACAATCCTGTGTTTCAGTTTTCCTAAGAAAAAAGACTTAAATTATTTTCTGGCTACGCAGCCCCCACAAATGTCATGACTGCAGCATCTTCCATAGCAACCCACACTGTCAGTCTTCCATCTAAGAGTTTTTATTCTTTGTAGAATAAAACAGAAGGGTAAGTAAGAAAGATAAAACCTGGATGCATATGTGATAGAGCAAAATTACCTTACAGTATTCAAGAAGGAAAATTTATACCACTGCTAAATAAGCAAAAAGGAATGATTTTTAATGCCCAGGTGGAGATGAAATGTCCATACTAGCAAAGCAGAACAAACTGATCTGTATTCTTAGTACAGTGTTTCCACTACAACTTCAGTGGAGGCAACAAAACTATACTTTAAGTCTGCCAGAACGTAAATCATACCTGATTAGGCTTGACATTCTGCAAAATGACAGTAACATTTGCCTTTAAGTTGCTAATTGTTAGGTTAGCAACACTTGATGATATAACACTGCTGATTAAAGATGCATTCTTCAAGGACAGATCCTGGAATGACAAAAAATGTGTCAGATTTTAAAATCTTAAAGGAAACAATAGTAGAGTATAGCACCCACAAGCTCATTTACTGTGTGGAGTAAGCACTGGACAAAAATAATTACTTTTGAAGTCAGAAGTTTTAAAATGTGTTTTGTGGGAAAAAAAATTCCATTCATATTTTGGTCTAAGCTTGAGTTTAAAAACCTTATGAAGAGTGGGTCAAAAAAAAATACCTGGAATACAGCGGTCTTTTTAAAGAAGTTGAATATAATTCTAGAAGCCAAGTTCAACTCTTCAGTGGGTAAATTTGTCAGCAATGATGAAGGAAGTATAATTGATCCAAGAGTATTTAAATTCTGAAATGTCTGAACTCCAAGAGAGATCTGAAAAATAAACACCAGGATTATGTTTTGTTTCAGTTTCCAAATAAATAAATGATGACTTATTTTCAGTTTAAAACTTCAGAATAAACATCTCTTTAATCACTGTCACAAACACATTGCTGCTGTCATTCCTGTCCTGCTCCAATCCACAAATAGCATTTCCAGGACTGAAAAGGATGCCTCCCCTTTCAGGTTTGCCTACCAGTGAAAATAATCTGGCTTTAACCATTTGCCTACAGGGACATAACACACCACTGTGTGTTTGTATTGATTAGGAAAAAGTGAAAAGCAACAACCCAGGTAGGTCTATGTAACTGTAACTGTGTAGGGAGATCAACATGTCACAGCAGGAAAGCCTGCAAAGAATTTTTATACCCTGTAGGAAGTACGTCAGAATTCAGAAAAACTGTAAATAGCCATTATTTGTCAATACATTTTTAAGTTCAGTAGGTTAAGTTCATGTTCTTAGATAAGAACATAAACCCTAACTTTTTGATCATCTGGCAAAAATTACAATAGTAAACTGGATAAACTACAATTCAGGTACCTCAAGAACTTAGTGATCAAATATTGTACAAAAAGGGATCTGAACTTTCACCCACTTTTATGTGCTGTGCTTACAGGCCAGGGAGCTGTTTAGTACAGAGTACTTTTTAGAGTAAAATCTCTCAACATTCATGTTGCACATTAGCCCTTTACATACAAATATCATCACCTCAGAGTTCCTGGGAGATGTGAAACATTAGTAGTACTGCAGAAAGAAATTATCTGAGTGTTCAAAGAATGGCTGTAATAAGAGTAACAGTGTGAACTCCCCACAGTGTCCTAACAATATGGTTTAACTCTTCTGTTTAGATCAGCACACTCCAAATGTTTATGATCATGCATCCCCTAAAAGTTTTTGAGCATGAACCCCAATATATACCTATCCATAAGTTACATATATGTATTACTGTACTAATATATTATGCAAGTTATAAAATAAAAATTATAAATTTTTAAAAGAGATTAGAAATTATTTTTAGAAATGTGTTTTTTATTTTTTACTAATATAAATAACATTTTCCCACACTGCAATGGACTGTCATGTGCACACCCTGGGGTACTCCAATCCCACTTTGGAGATCACTGGTGTAGACAGCCACCAAAGAAATTCTGACTCAATTCCACAAGAGCACTCCTGATGCTCTAGTTTGAAGTAGAGGATACTTCTGGAAATTCTCAGTGTTTCATTGCCAGTGCCATGAAATAAGCAATCATTCCTTAGCAAATATCTGTATGTCAGCACTACCACCTCCTAGTCACCTCATGTTCATGCACTAAATATTGCTAGGAAATAGAAAAGAAGTCAAAGGTTAAACATTTATGTCATTTTCAGCAACACAGAAAAGTTCCAGTACTACTTATGGCTCACGATACATTAAGCTATTTTCTTCTCTGAGGAGGCAAAATATGCAACATTTGCCCAAAAGTTTCCATCTCTCCTTGCTTAAGCCTCCTAGGCTGCTATTGTCCAAATTATTATTTTCTCTGCCGGGGGGAGTTTTTGAATGAGATAAAGGGGATCCAACCAGACTTTCTAAGCACTTTTTTATTGATGAAATGCCATTAGTGACAAATGTCTGAGCATCATTATCCAAGCAACATACACAATAGTTCTTTCCTGGAACCTTCTGCAATTATTTCCCTCCAACAGATTAAGCCAGCTGGCAACATTCTTTGACAAATTTCAGAACTGTCATGGTGGTTGAATAAATGACTCATAATTCAGGGGGTTTGAGGCAAAGTTATTCCGCCAAGCACTTTGTCCATTCTGGTGTTCCGGCTGTACCCTCTCCAGCAGCTTATTAGTTCTGCCAGTTTCTGCTAAGTCAGCTTTCTCTTGCACCTATTTACACAGTTGAAAATTAAAGGAAAAACTATTGAGGGCTTAAAAAAAAGTCTGAAACTAACACGAACTAAAGTTCCGGAAACTGACATAAACAAAGAACAAACTCATGCTCATATAAATATAAAACCATTAACGGTCTAAAAGAAATGTTTGACAATTTGTAGGTATTTGGAATTATCAGTGTTTAACCTGGAGATCAGCTGAGTCCTGGACAGCAAAAGACATTTCGTTGGAGCGGATTCTGTTTGTTTTGACAACTGCCAAAGCCAAGGAAGGGGAGACAAATTCAGCAGATGACCTTGATAAATTCAGTTTTAAGCCAATACAGTCCACCAGTTTTATAATTCTGTTAAATAAAAAGTATACTTAGTATTACCAAGCACATACATCCAAAACTCTCAGGCAAGTTATTGTTATGGAACAATAATCCAAGAGTAGTGTAAAATGCTCACTTATTATGATGTTAACACAAAAAACCCCAACATTTTCCATGGCATTATATTACAGTAGAGCTAGTAACATTAGAATGATAGTTCTTCCATTTTGAATCACTACATTAAAGAACAAGAAATATTCTTCTGGATTATGATTATGAAAAAGTGAAATTTGCTGAAGCCAATTTATCAAGACAGTAAAAACAACACTCATGTAAACTATTGCCAAAATGACGTACCTGTTAGAAATTCGTGGTGGTAATGGCTGAGAAGCAGTGAGGATACTGCTCACCTCACTAACCATCCTTTCTACATCTTTTGGCTCCACTTTTCCAGCTGCTAAATCATTTTCTATTTTGGACACGATTTGCTCAGCTGTGGCAATACTAATGGTGGTGTGTACAGAAGTTGTATTTGTGGTAGCTGAGAGGGTTTTTCCTGTGACAAATGAAAAGTGAAACATTGTGTTCAACAAATGAAGTAAGCTTGGAGAAGCAGAAAAATTAAACTGTTATCTTGATTAAAAAACCATATCACTACTTGTAAGGTTTCTCAACAAGTTATGTAATTCCTCCCTATCAACTACTTTGCAGAGAGCAGTAATTTAAGTCTCATGAAAACATAAAGCAATGTTTTAAATTGCCAACATTAATTTCATGTTTTATTGATTTCAAAGTTCCTCACATCAGACCATTAATACACTAAATAACCTATTATTTTGAATTTTTCACCACTGAATGCCTGAATGTAGAATAAAATTAAGATAGTGTTAGAAACTTGAAAATAAGCTTGTAAAGATGTGCACAATCTTCATAAGAAAATACATAGCCACTAAGAATCCTCCCAGTCAATAACAATATTTTAAGAATGATCTAACATTATTTTGCAATATTACAAATATTAGGCTAGTTAAAAAAAAAAATCTACTTTGTTCTCTGACTTAATTTTTTTCTGTCCAAATGACATTTGTCCTCTGGGGAGCTTAGCACAGTATCTACCTATGACAGTTACAAACCAGTGTGTAGGGTAAGGTATCACTCACCACGGCCAAAGGCACCAGAATGCATTTTAAAGTATGTGTACATCAAGTGAGAGTTGTCCCAGGGTTTTCACATAGAATAGAATCACAGAATCATTTAGGTTGGAAAAGACCTCCAAGATCATTGAGTCCAATCTTTGACTGAAGGTCACCTTGTAAACTAGACCAGAGCACTGAGTGCCATGTCCAGTTGTTTCTTGAACATCTCCGGAGACGGTGACTCCACCACAATCCTGGGCAGTCCATTCCAATGCTTAACAACCCTTTCAGTGAAGAAATTCTTCCTGATGTCCAACCTGAACCTCCCCTGGCACAGCTTGTGGCCATTTACTCCTATCCTGTCACTGGCTGCCTGGGAGAAGAGTCCCATCTGACTACAATCGCCTTTCAGAAAGTTGTACAGAGTGATAAGGTCATCCCTGAGACTCCTCCAGACTTCTCCTCAGCTCTGTTGCCCTTCTTCAGACATGGTCCAACACCTCAATGTATTTCTTTTAGTGAGGGGTCCAGAAATGGACACGATATGTGAGGTGTGGCCTCACCAGTGCCGAGTACAGAGGGACAATCCCTGCCCTGGTCCTGCTGGCCACACTATTGCTGATCCAGGCCAGGATGCCATTGGCCTTCTCGGCGACCTGAGCACACGCTGGCTCATGTTCTGCCACATCCTTTTCCTTCGGGCAGCTTTCCAGACACTATTTCACAAGCCTGGACTGTTGTCTAGGGTTGCTGTGACCCAAGTGCAGGACCCAGCACTTGGTCTTGTTGAGCCTCTCATACAATTGGCCTTGGCCCAACGATTCAGCTTGTCCAGACCCCTCTGTAGGGCCTTCTTACCCTCCGGCAGATCAACACTCCCACTCAAAGTAATTCACAATAATTGTAAGATCACCTCATATATATATATAACATTGTTTAATGAAGTTTAAAAGCAAATCCAGTAAATGGCATTAAACAAAAAGAATTATTTACTTGTCATATTTACCTGGGGTCCCATGGCCATCAGCAGTAGAATGAGGACGAGAAGCTGAGACAGAATGGTTGACAGGACTAACAGTAGGGGTCAAAGGTATTGTGAAAGGAGTAAGAGGAACAATAGGTACTGTACTAATATTTTTGTTACCAGATATAGGTTGGGTTGTAGCAGGAGGAATTTGTGCAACAGATTTGGTGATAGCCTCAAAGTGGCGATTTACAAGTGGAAGTTTGTGGGGCTCAGAAGAAGAAAGTGCAGAATGTTTAGTGAAACCTACAGAAGGAGAAAGTATTGTAAAAGTCTCGTTAAGGTGTGCAGCATCAGATTTAATTGAGAAAGCAGCATTAGTGACAGATTTTGTTACCGGTATGGGAACAGTGATGGATTTATTGGAAGTTATGGAAGAAAGAGTTGGCATGGTAGGTTGGGCAAGAGACTCAGTAGAGTAACGTGTAGTGGTAACACTGGTGGAAGGCATAGAATTTTCAGAGAGAGGACTTGTAAGGGGAGATGTGGAAAGAGTTCCAGAAAAATAAATTTCTGTGAATGGTGGGATCAGTGGTCTGATTGTGGGGCTTTGTTTAGCAGAAAGTATAGTGGGGGGAATAAAAGAATTAGATTTGGGGAAAGTCTTTTTAGGGAGAGAAGGAGAATGAGGGGAAGGAATCCATATGGGATGAGGTGGAACTTGTATAGTACTGTAAAAGAAAAAAAGGTACATAAATCCACATTAAGTTTAACATTGCTTCTATTTTAAAGAAAAATAGTTATAATAGAGGAATATATGTTAATTATATCGACATACTACTAATGATGCATCTTTTAAAATCAATCAGACTGGATTTTTCATGCTCTAATATTTAGAGGGTTTTTTCATTCTATTTTGCTGTAGTTGTTAACTAGTAAGTCCATAATAAATACTATTAACTGCCTTTGCTGCCTGTTCTGAAGGTGAGCTGTTTTTGAACACAAAAGCTAGATGCATCTAGGAAAAAAAGTGAAAAAAAAGGGATAAGAAGGAAGGGAAGGGAAACAGGGAGGAAAGAGGAGGAAGCTACATTGGACAATGCCTGTCAGCTTTTTCTTGTGGAGTCCTGTCTCACTTTTACACTGAAGCATGGAAGCTGACTCTAGCAATGTACTAGGAAATTAAGGAAATAAGCAAGTCAAATTTTGTATTTATACTTACTACATTTGTAATTCTTCAGCAGTCAAGGAACAATATTTCTGTGATGAACAGCAGCACCGATCTGAGATGACAAAGCATTATCCTTAAGCATAACGACTGCTAATACCATTAAGTAGAATATTTAACCATGTGTATTTTGTCTTTAAACAACAGTATATCCTGCATAATTTATTTTGAAGTTTGTTCTGAGATTAGTTTTGCAAAACAAAAGAACTCTTGACCAGTCAGAATATTGCCATACCCCCAGATTTTTGTTCAATACCTGACAAGTTCAGGTTTCTCTTTTTTTTTTAATTCTAAACAAACCAAAATGCGACACTACAGCTTTTGAAACAGACATAAATGGTATGAGCCACTACTCCATACTGTCACAATATCACCAAGAAAGCTTGGTTACTTAACAACCCTTTCAATTCAGACTGTCATTTCAGCAAGACATTTATGTTCTCAGCTTATTCTACACCTAATTCTTTCAAAGTGTGCTCTATTAAAGTAGTCATCAATTTTATACCAAAACCTTTT
This sequence comes from Pomatostomus ruficeps, assembly GCA_013400735.1. Lineage (NCBI taxonomy): Eukaryota > Metazoa > Chordata > Aves > Passeriformes > Timaliidae > Pomatostomus > Pomatostomus ruficeps. The sequence continues at coordinate 75,323 of VYZT01064766.1, forward strand.
AAAAAGTTATTTCTATCACACACACCCCCAAAACTCAGAAGGCTGCATTTTTATGTATTTATATTGCTCAAAACCAAAAATATTTTGATCTAAAAGTAAGCAACTATCTTGTCTTTTTAGCTACTTGAAGACCACATGTAAAGACAAAACTGTGATGAGACCGTGTTTAAAGCATAACTTACCAAGCTGGCTTATTTTTGCTTTGTCTGTTAAACTGCTTATATTCTCTCTCTCAGGCAGCTTCATTATGAAATTGCAGTGTGTACTATAATGAGAAGAAAAAAGTATAAGACTCAAGAAACAGAGCTGCCTCATCTTTACAACACATGGAACTAACATCAAATGCTAAGTGAAAGCACATTAGCACAAATGCTAAGTGTGAAAGAACATTTTTTCTAAGCTCTGTCAGATTTGGGTATATTTTTTCAATGCACGTAAACCACTATGCCAGGCTAATTAGAAGTGCAATGCATCAGTTTGTGGCACTTCCTGTCCCTCATCTCTACAATGTTGATTCTTAAATGGGGTCCTCCCTAATCAATGTTGGCCATTAAGTTGATAATTTTGTAAAGATAGTAATGTAATCTCTGCTGCAAGTGTAAATATGCCGGTGTTTGTGAAACCTCCATCACCTGGCGAAGCCAGCATTCTCCCTTGACTTTAGAGAGAACTTCAGTGACCCATTCAAGCACGTAACTCTACATTTACGACTACAGTTCGATGACTTGAAGCCCTGCCTAAAGTAGTGAACCTCCAGTAAAAATTCTTCATGTTCAGCAAAAGCAAACACAGAGATGAATGAAAAGGCTTCTTTCCGTTCATAAGAATGAAAAGGTTATCCTAGTAACTACTAGTATATGACATGAAGGTGTGATCTGACTCTGTCTGTTTTATTTCAGTGTCTTGGACTTTTCTTTCATCCTAATCCAGGAAGATAAAGTCTAGATTTGAGTATTTGGGGAAAAGAAGTTTCCCATTTTGTTTTAGAATACAGTGTTTCCAAGCTGATAATTTTAAGGGACAATTTAATGGGGAGTAGCAATTAACTGAGAGACATCATCTATGTTTCAGGGTTTCCAGAATCACCTCTCTGTAGCAGTTTTGCCATTCGGATAACCCATAGTCTCCAGACTCTGAACTGGTTACTTCCTCAGGCTTCCCCTACCCTGAGGATGGTTGGTTTCCCAAGCTGAAGAACAGCAGCTTGGGATGTCTCATGCAAATCCTTCATAAAGATTGCATTGCATTCACAAGTTCTGGAATTCTGGTGCTCCCAGTTATGTGATGCAGAAGAAATATGGCAGGGAAGCCTGTGCCTCAGCAGAAGACCAAAGAGAAGCAATACATTTGGGTTAAACAAAACAAACAAACTCTGAACAGTTTTTTCAAAATCACTAGTGCCAGGAGAATAATGAAATCAGAATTTCTTTGTTAACCTATATATATTTCTCCAGCCTGTTTCTTGAACTTCTGAACTTCTAGAAAGTTTGTCTTTTTCTTGTGTTACAGAGCCATGCATACTTCATATATCACAAGAAAATATATGAGCTTTTAAATATTTGATCTTTAAAAATTTAAAAACAAACCTCTGGTTTTCTGCACTGCATTCCATAAAAGAAGACTGTAATGAAAAATGAAAACAGAAAAGAAATTGGTTTATAAGGAGAAATCAGGAGTGATGCTTATCAGAAGTAAGTTGGAAAAAAGTTTACCAAACAGTAACAACAATCAGTAATCTTACCTCACTTACTGCTTGCAAGGTTTTGTTGAACTCTGAAATGCTTTAAAATAAAATGTTACTATTATGGAGTATTTTTAGTTATGTTTCTAATAACAATTACAACAATTTAATAAAAAACAATTACAGAGAAAAAAATTTTTTCCAGTTATTCAGTGATTTTTTAAAGTCAGGCCAGTTCTAACACTGTAAAATCATTTTTCAAAGCATTAAACATTTGAAGAGCTGACTTTCATTATTCACTACACAAACTAGATTTAAACCTCTGTCATCACATTTGGACATTGACCCATTGTAAATGTTATTTAAAAGAGCAAAAGATAAATCTTAATGTTGCCTTTTGCCAAGCATTACTTGGAATAGAATTCTAAATTTATACTCAAAGCCACAGAAATAGAATGATTAAGAAATACGGATTTCTTCTATAAACAAGATTTGTTGGCTAATCACATCTTTTTGGTTTTTAAGGGCAAGTTTGGGATATAGCAGTAAATATTCACTCATTCAAACCTCTCCTTATAAAGACTGGGAAAGAAAAAACTACACCAAAATAGCCATAGATATAACTTCAGGAATATTTATTGAAGAACATGCAGCTAGGAAAGGTCTCCCCATAATTTCCTACCAGATAGACTGAATCCTTAAATTATAAAAAACATTTTGTGCACCAATATTTAAAAGAAACTTCAGTGGTACATAAACTAACAAAGGGTATTCTAACCAATATGAACTTTACATTAAAGAGCAAGAATTTGCAACTTGTGAAATTTTTAATGTGTACAAATAACACAAAATCTGCTCAACACATGGAAGGTCTCACTTTATCTTTTTTAAAGATAACAAAGATTTCAATCATTATTCAGAATTACTTACCTCAGTTCTTGTGGAGTATGTGCTGGAATTTCAATTAATTTTCTGACTTGATTGGGGATGGTTATGTTATTAATCTGTTAGGAAAAAGTTCCCACGGCTAAGTACAACCAGTAATTTTTAGCCTTAAAAGAAAATTGTTCATTTCACGCATTTTAATAGGTTGAAATGACAAAGATAAAAAGCATATTTTCTCATGAATACACTGCAACAAATATTTACCATGACATTGTTGTCACAACTTATGGAAGGAACTATTGATCTAGTATAGACGAAACCCCAAAATCTGGTTTGTGAAAGATAGGGGCAAGAGTACAGTGAACTCACCATGTCTTACATTGGAAAAAGAGGAATTTGGCTTGGTTTGCAACAAAGACAGCTTAGACAGGACACTGAATGAATTTTCTAACTCTATGTGCTACAATGGGACAAGCACCATAACAGACATAAGTAACAGATGACAGAATACTGCCAGTGACAAATCAAGAACTGTAGTGAAAGACACGATAGAACTGAGCTAAGTAAGTGTGATCTAGCATTAGGGTCTGGGGATACACTGAGGTTTATCTCAGGGCCCTTTCTATATATGCACTCTTATGCTCTTCTCGTTACAAGCATTACTGGTTATTTTTACATTTTGTGCAAGCAGCAAGGGCCATGAGGAAAAACATCATCTAACACATGTGGTATTGACTTCCCCTAAGAAATACTCTTCTAAAAAGCAAGAGTTTTAAGAGATGGGAACCAGTTTTTCCAGAAGCTGTAGACAGAATGTTACCACACTAGGACAGCTTCAGCTGGCGTTATCACCACTGAAAAACAACATAATGTAGAGGTGGCTTTTGCCAGGGACATATCCCTGCTCAGACTCCATGCTCTATGTGCAGCTGTGCAGCAGCTCTCTGTGGTTATGTTGCTGACTACTCTCATGCTTTCAGGCACTGGCATGTGAAATCTCAGACTGAAGGCTGTCAGGGATGTGTAGGATAAAGATACAAGGTCCTTCTTTTTTCCTCCCCTCAGTTTCCATCTGCAACAATTAAACGTTCTAATCCTCATAGTATTATCTTGATACTGAATCACCTACATGGTCCTTGCTATGCATGACACTGTCCTCTTAAACCTCTCTTGTGGTGAAAAATGGACACGCTCATGTCACAGAAGCCTATTGCAAAATTATAACTCAGTAATCACAAGTCAAAAAACATAGAATGATCATGCAAAAGCATAATGGAAAAAAATACAGAAAAAACCCATAGAACTATTTATGAGAATTTCAACATGAATTATTCCAGGGTACAATCCAACTTTAATTATGCTCAAATAGTTGCCATGCTCATCTCCTAAAGGCAAGTGCCTAAATTAATCTCCAAAGGAAGACTCTGTGTGCCTAAATGTAGATTCTTGAAATTACACAGTGCTTCCCCCTCCTTTCAGCGGCTATGTAGAGAATACAGGTCTTTACTGTACGAAATTTACTTAGCTGGAATTTTAAAATTTAGCTGCAAAGCAGCTGTTTAAAACAGAGCTGTTCCATCTACTGCAAACAGTACCTTGCACTGCAAACACAGAAAGAATAATGTTAAGGTATCAGTTTTTTAAGTGTAGACAAAGAAACTCACTTCAACCTTCATTACAATAAAATTTTAAAAGAAAGAATACTTACTATTTCTACATTTAGTGATGCATTATTTTCTTCACTTGCCCGAAGTTTTACCTTGCCCACATAGAACACTAAAACCAAAAGGAAAAAAAGTTAGGAAAATCAATGCTAAAACATAGGATGCAAATTCTTTTTGAGAATTTAAAATTTTACTGTCTTGTTTTTGATAGAAGGGAAATAAGAACACTTGCAGTAGCTTATCTATTTTTGCAATTTTTCTTCCATATTTTCACCTATTTCAACAAATGAACTAGTCCAATAGCTTCATTATTTTCTATATATTTTATTTTGATAGCTATCCCTAAATTCCTTCTAGTTAATCTTTTCCCAAAACAGAAAAACTGCACCACACATGACTATTAATAGAACTCCACAGCATACTTGTTCCTTGGGGTTTTTTCTAATTCTTGTTTGCAATTGTGTGTCTTTCATGAGAAATCAAAGTACAATAGCCTAAACACTAGTTAACCTGCCCCCTTTAATATTTTTAGAATTCATATAAAATCTCTCTAAATTTACAAGGAAATTTATTACAGGCCTAGCTTTTACATTGCAATGAAATGTTGCTTTATTACTCAGAGTATAAAATAATTGGACAAGATTTTTATAATAAAAAAGGGAAAAGAAAACTACTAACCTGAATAATTACAGGCAGGTGTTACGTTGCATACAATGGTTTCTTCTGCTATAGATTTTTTGGAGAAAAAAACCTCAAACAATTACTGAGTATAAAAGCTGAACTTAAATCCAATATTAACAAACATATTTACATTCATTCCAGTGTTTGAAATGTAAATGTCTTTATCTTATTGAAGTATTTGACATACTGTCTAGGCTTCACCTCTCTACAGCACTTACCATGACATTTTCCAAGACTTTGTATTCAGAAATATGCTGCCTTTGATTAATTAATTTTGAATAATTTCCTGTAACAGTTTTGACAGAAGACTTACATCCAATTTTTTTCCTTCTTTAAAAAAAATTAAATAGAAACAGAAATCAGCATATAATTAATAAGCTCTTCAAATATCGGAGAATTCAATCACTAGGCAGCACATTATCTGCTTCTGAGGATGCTAATATGGCTCCATATGATAGCATGAAGTTAAAACTGTTCTACCTGATGGAATTCAAACTATGATGACAGCAACCATGTACACTCTCATCTAGTAGCTTTGGCTTTTGGCTGCTTCATATTTTCC
>VYZT01064768.1:0-17475 GCA_013400735.1 Pomatostomus ruficeps
CCTCCCCCGGCAGCTCCATCTCCCCACCCGGGGGCTCCATCTCCCCACGCGGGTCTCCATCTCCCCCCTTTCCCCGGGGTGCTCTCGGTGTCCCCCCGGCCCGTGCCCTGCTCGCCGCCCGTGTCGTGCCGCATTCCCGGCCCGCTGGCGGCCCGCGCGGGGCGCTGCCGGCGGGGTGGGCGGGCCGGGCTCGGCGTGGTGAATCAGGCGATGGGGAGCGCAGGCTGGGTGCCGGCNNGCTGGTGAAAGTGTGGCAGGGAAGCGCGGCGGGTGTTTACCTCCGGCCGGGGCCGCCCGCAGGCTGGAGCGGGGAGGAAGCGGCAGCAGCAGCAGCAGCAGCAGCGATGGCGCGGCTGGTGGCGGTGTGCCGGGACGGCGAGGAGGAGTTCCCCTTCGAGAAGCGCCAGATCCCGCTCTACATCGATGACACCCTCACGGTGAGTCCCCGCGGGCCCGTCCCGCTCTCCCCGCCGCCTTCCCCGCGTGTTGCAATGCCCAGGCCGGGCCTTTCCTCCGGCCGGGCCTGGCTGGCTCCTCCTCGGGCTCCCGCAGCGATCATCTCGGGCACTTTGCAACACTCGGGGTTAACAGAGCCCTCAATGTGGCAACTTTTGTTATCTGATGGCCGGGCGAGCCGCACGAGGAGGCAGCTGTGGCCGTGCCGGGGCCTGTGCACAAGTTGTGTGCCGGGGCTCGGTGCTCAAGGGTGGAGCAAAGCCATTTTTCAGCGGGGAAGGAAGGGGAGCCATGTTACCGATAAAACCCGGCTCCAACCCGGCCGATTGTTCTCCCCTTAAACAGGCGAGGAAAAGGCCCGAGGCATTTCCCAAAGCTCTGCCGTGAACTCGGGCTTGTCGAGTCTGCAGAAATGTACCAAATCCGCCAGTTCCCGTTTCAGGGGGTTTGCTCCGCGTTTGGAAAACTCGGCGGCTTTTTTTTTATCTTTTTTTTTTTTTTTGCCGTTTCTAGAAGATTCAGTGGGGGAAAAAACCACCAAAACGCAGCGTGGAGGTTCTCTGGTCCTTCTTCTCCCGAGTTTAGAGGTTCAAAATTTTCAGGTTCAAAAATTGCATTGTAGGAGAACACGGAAAAAATGGGATAAAAAATTCTCCAACTAGCCAGTTGCGTAAATTTGTAATTCTTAAGGCGTGAAAATGCTGGGCTGAAAATAATATCGCACTTGGATAGTGTGATTTGGTATCTTAATTATTTATATTTGATTTCTCCTGCTGCCAGTGGGACAGCAACTGTTGTTACTTTAAGTGGTGTAAATTTGGGCTGATTTAAATTCCTAATCTAATGTTTAGGGTGGAAGAATTCCCGAGTTTTATCAGCTCAGGAAGGTGTCCCTGCGCATGGCAGGGGGTGGAACTGGGTGATCTTCAAGGTCCCTTCCAACCCAAACCATTCTTCCACCTTCCAGAACAAAAATCTTCAGGCAGGTCCCATCTGGTTTTGCTGGATTTGAAGAAAGTCCCGTTGCTGTATTTTAGTTTTGATCAATTCGAATGGTGGCATATTATAAATTTACCAAATATCATCATTATTTTCGGCTTCTCTCTGCTTAACTGTGTTCATATATTGGCAAAGTTTCTCCTAAAGTTGTCCCAAGCAGGATCTGCCTCTCCTGGAGGTGTTGATGACCTGGAAAACCCAGCGGTGTGCAGAAATAGTTTGAGTTTTTTGGTGTCTTGGCCACACCTTTGAAAGTTATTTTGCCCATTCATTTTCCATGTGGTTTTCAACTCTTGGATTTTTATTTTTATTATTTTCTTTTTCCCTTCCTGGACTCGCTGTAAGAATCACCCATTAGCGTGTGTCATGTAGGCTCGCCACGCTGCTGTTATTTTTGTTGTGTGTAATAGGCCGAGAGCGAAAATTCAGCTGTACCAGGTGGATGACTTCAGCAGACTCTAAAATCCCATTTGTGGTTTGGTCCCAGAATTTGACACCAGGCCCAAACTTTGTGTAATTGCACCGCGCTGTTGCTGCCCTCATCCTCGTGATGGAAAGGGTCCTCCAGCTGTAAATCAGTTTTATATCCATCTGGAGGAAAGGCATTTATGCAACTGCAAGTCATCCTCACCATGAAGAAATCTTACCTTGGGTCCATTTTATATATTTTTTTTTTTCATTCTGTTGCTGTTGTTACAAAGTACTTGGATTTTTAGGTGGTTTCTGGGGGCTTTTATTAAAAAAATCCGCAGGAGCAAGTGAATGAACCCTGAGCTTCCTTGCCTGTCATCCATAATTTATTTTTTAAATACTTAATGAGAGCTATTACAAGACATGCAGCTGTCTTTGAAACAGAATTTTACATCTGCAGCGCCGTCTTTAAAAAGTCATGGCGGTTATTGATAGAAACCGGCTTCTGTTGACCTCTGCCGAAACTCAGATTTTAAAAATCATGGGGCTAACAGTGCCTGGTAGTCGGCTGGAAGGAGTTAATCTGCACCTCGAATCTGGAATCAGTGGATTAGCGATTGCAAATGAGGAATGAATGGCCCATGTGCTCTTCATCGGGAATGTTGCTTTGTAGTAGCTCAGGTGCGGCGAGCTGCTGCCCTGGGTGGATTGTTCACCACGCCACACTTCCCTGTTCCTCCTGGCTCAGCTGGAAATTAAAGGAGGTTTCAATATTGAGCCCTTTTCATTTCTTAAGCAGCTTTTATGCTTTCTAGAAGGCATTCCATTTGATGTGGTATTACAGGATTTTTTTTTTTTTCTCCCTTCCAGTTGAGGGTGTGATGGTGGTTGATGTTTAACCACTTAATAAAATCTCATCAGCCACGTGAATTAATTTCGTCTTTGATTCTTTTGCTCGCTTGTACAAAATACCTCGGGCTGTTGTCTGATAGTGGGAGATGAAGGTGAGAGGGGGAGAAAAACAGGCAGGTTTATCTCCTGGCTCTGGTATTATCAGGGAGAGCTTTTACCTTTGCTCGGAGCTGCTGGCCCACAGAAACCCTACATCAGTGATGGGGGAAACCTGCAAATCTGCAGCAGAAACCTGCAAATCTGCAGCAGAAACCTGCAAATCTGCAGCAGAAACCTGCAAATCTGCAGCAGAAACTTGCAAATCTGCAGCAGAAACCTGAAATCTGCAGCGCAGAAATGCTGTTTATTTTGGGGTGGTGCTCAGCGCCTGGAAAAGGAGTTCTCTGGAGGTATTTTGGCAATCAGACAGCCAGCAGGGGATTCTGCCCTCACCAGACAGCCGAGGGAAGGTGGAAGGAGGAGAAGGGATGAATCAGACGCTTTTATTTGGTGTTGGTTTGCGTTGGAGTTATTAACCAAAGTTGTTACTTTGTCTTTCAGGTTTTAAAGCGAACTTCCAGTGTTCTTATTGACAAATTCCCTATTTCTCAACTAAGCCAGGCTCTACACATTTTTCTAGTTGCTTTTGTTTTTTTCCAGTTGGATTTTGGCTGAAAGTTGCTTTCCCGATTTCTGCCCCCCCCTCTCCCAAGAAATTGCCCTGTTTGTTCCTCAGTAATTTGATAAGAAATGTTATTAATTACGTACAAGTAATCACATTGTTCCCGAAGGCTCAACATTTTGCTCGGAGCCTCTGGAGAGTTGCAGCTGCAGTCACACCAAGCAAAACTGTGCCTTGGAGTACCTTGTTGGGTTAATATGGTTTGAAATTGGCCTTTGGGGGAGCCAGCTCTGTCATTAAACTGTTGCGACTGTTTCCTCAGAGCTTTATAAATTGAGTTAAGCTGTTGGATCCGTTTGGTTCTCTTTGTGTTGAAGGATTTTTAATTTTTTTTTTTTTTAAAACTGAAGCAAGGTCTCGAGTCATGTAGCTGATAATGTAAATACTGATGGTCCGTTTAGCAACTTTTGCTTTCCAAGAGCTATTTCAGAGTTGCCATTAATAAATTGCCTCTGGAACGCTGTATTAATGAAGCATTTATTACTTTGCAGCAACATTCCCTATCTGAAAGTTACTTTTATCCTTTCCCAAGCTCCAGTAATTATGTGAAAACAACGGGCATTTAACATAATTTCAGTCTTATTTCCCCCAAGAAAGAAAAACAACCAATGCTCTGTTTGGCTTTTTTTTTGGTTTATTTTGTCTGAAAGCTCCTCTTTAAATTGTTTTTCCTCTCTTGTGTAGATGGTGATGGAATTTCCTGATAATGTGCTGAACCTCGATGGACATCAGAATAACAGTGCACAGCTGAAACAGTTCATTCAGGTAAAAAATGTTCTCTGAGCAGTGGGATTTTTGCTTTCCCTGGGTTTGTGTTTTTGCCTCTCCAGGAGGCTGTGACTCCTGGAATGCCTCAGACACGTCAGCACCTGGGAGCAGCCACACATCGGTACCAAAGTGCACTGGGTTCAGCGGTGCTCTGGATTCCACGGCTTTTATTGCCCCTTGTCTTGTCAGGAGTCAGAACTCACAGTGGGAGCTGCAGTTTCCAAACACACCCTGATTTTTATTTTTCTGAGTACTTTTGCGCTGCCTTTTCAATTTAAGCTTGGCTTGCTTCAGGTTGAGTTATGATCAGTGCCCGTACCAGGGTTGAATTTGTGTGTTAATTCATAGATTTTACGTAGATAATTAGTGAGAGTTGGTTTTGTGGTACGCCAGGAACTGCTCTGCCAGATCCTGGCAGGTCACTGTAGCTGTGTCACACCTGTGGCAGCTGCACTCGGTGTCCAGAGGGACAGAGTTTGCTGCTCTGCAGTTGCACAGCCTCGCTCAGGGCTGACAGCAGCAGTGCAGACACGTGCTGCATGCCAAGCGCAGCTGGGGTGGGAAAACGGCTCATCCCTGCTTTGCTGTGGCTCCTGCAATTAATGACAGGAGAGGGGGGTTCTGCAGAGTGGTACTGCCTGGCAGATGATTTAATGGGCTTCCTCTCAGAGCACAAACCTTCAGCGTTACCTGGTGGTGGCTCTTGTTTCCATATTCCATGGAAGGAGCTGAAAACACCTTCTCTCTTCAGCTGGTGCATCTTGCCTTCCTTTCCCCAGAAGCTGTGACGAGTCCTTTGTGCACCAGGAGGGTTGGAGTGCTGTGTTGTGACAATAACACAGAAAATCCTGTCGTGGCCTGGCATTCCCCGCTCAGGCTGTGCCCTGTGTGAGCAGGGAGGTGACTCTCACTCACATCCCACGTGTGGGGTCGTGTTGGGCTGTGAGGAAGGGACTCTCTCCTGGATGTGTCTGACACAGGGGCCAGGGGACACATCTCCAGTTGTTAATTGAAATAAGCAATACTAAAAGGTGTTCTCATTAATGTGCTGTTCATAGCAGACACTGGATGGTCACTACCGGAGTCAAAGGCTTCACCCTGGGTGCTTTGTGTAATTCCAGCCAGTGGGATTGTGACGGGAAACGGGCATTGAGCCTTCCAGGAAAAATACTGCTAAACCGCCATGGTCTGAGCACGAGTTGGTTGTGAGATTTTCATAAATGAATTTCCCTTCCATGTGCCACAGATAAAATGAGTGTGAGTAGAAAATGCAAACTTGCAGTTTGAGACTTTTTCCTACAACACCAGTGTGAGGCGGAGGAAAAACATTTCCTAAGCAGGACGTTCATCCCGGAGCATCGTTCGCTGCGTGGCGGAACCAAGAAGAGGAAAACACTCAGTTAATCTTGAATTTTGGGGTTGTGTTTTTTTTTGCAGAGACACAGCATGCTGAAGCAGCAGGACCTGAACATCGCCATGATGGTGACGTCGCGCGAGGTGCTGAGCGCGCTGTCGCAGCTGGTGCCGTGCGTGGGCTGCCGGCGCAGCGTGGAGCGCCTCTTCTCGCAGCTCGTCGAGTCGGGCAACCCCGCCCTGGAGCCCCTCACCGTGGGGCCCAAGGGGGTGCTCTCGGTCACCCGCAGCTGCATGACCGACGCCAAGAAGCTCTACACGCTCTTCTACGTGCACGGGTCGGTGTCCACGAGCTGCTCACGCCCTCCCTGCTCTCCGTGCCTTCACCCTCTGAGATACTGAGCAGTCACCCAACATCCTCCTCTTTAACATCGATATCTCACAGCTAATTTAGCCACTTGTTGCCTAAACTGGGTAAAAAACCAAACCTGATCTTTGGTACCACCAGTTGCAGCACCATGATTGCAGTTGAAAGATGCCAGTATTTAATAATTCAGTTATTAAGCTGTTACAGGCACTGAGGGTTTCATGAAAAGTTTGCCTCACTACTTGGCACGTAAAAAAATTAAATTATTAATTTTTGCCACCAAAGTTTTCTGCTCCTGTGTGGAAAGGCAGCGCTGAGAAAGTGAAACCTTCAGGGCCTGGTGAGCACAATAAATGCCCCGGTGCCATTCGTTGCTCAGCTGTCAGCAGAGCAAACAGTGAGTGCTCAGCACAGCCTTCCCCTTGGCTTCAGCTCATTCTTCTTGCTCCAGTTAGCAGGAAAAGTAGGGGAGGTTAGTGCAGAGTTGAGGAGTTTGAGGTGGGGAGAGTGAGGCAGCGTAACCTGATCCAGTGGTTTTCAGAACACAAAGTTACTCATTTTTTTTTAATCCCCCCACAGGTCCAAACTGAATGACATGATCGATGCAATTCCCAAGAGTAAGAAGAACAAGAGGTGTCAGCTGCACTCCCTGGACACACACAAACCAAAACCTTTGGGGTGAGTCCGTGTTTCACACGCACAGCTCAAATATTTTAAGGAAGCAAAATTGTGGAATTAATTTATTTGGAAGCATTGAGATCGATTTTTTTATGCTCTGATCTGTTTGCCAGAGAAGTAGCTGGATTATTGCAGAGCTAAATAGTTGTGGGAGAGAGGAAGGGAAGAGCCCCAGGAGTTTTGGGCACGCTCAGGGCACGGGTGGCTTCTGCACTGTGATACAAACGATGCTCTGGAGACACAAACTGGTTTTTGTGCCCTGCACCCAAGTGGTTGCTCAGCAGATTTTCTCACGTTGAGGTCCAAGGGGACACACTCAATAAATATAACTCATTTTGCTTGGGATGATTAAAAAAAAAATGCTTTACACCGCTGTTAACCAAAGGCTTTGTTGTGGCTGGGTGCAGGGTTAACACTGGCACGCTGTGAAATGTATTTTCTCAAAATGTGACAGCACGTTTTGAATACACCACTGAACAATCTGCATCTGTGCCTCTGTCTTGGAGCTGAAATGATTTATTCCAGCTGGTTAAGCAGAAAAACACTCCCTGTAAATCCATTGTGGAGTTTGGGGAGGTTTCTTGTTTGTGGGGTGGCTCCTTTTATTTTCATATTTTTTTTTCTGTATGATGAGCAATAAATTAATCTCTTGGGCTTAATTGGGGTGTCTGGAGCTTTTTTACTCAGCTGTGTTCAGCATCCAACCTGTGAAAGCTTGCTCATGGTTTCCAGTTACAGGACTTGTGTTTTTCTGTGCAGATTGGAGTCTCTCTGGGTTTAGTTAAATCCCCTGGGATGCCAGGCATGTGGAATTTGACACTTGATTTTTGTGCTGCTTGAGGATAGTGGTAACTCATCATTATCTTCTATTATATTTTGGCTTTTCATAAAATCAGTTTAAAGCTTATGTTGCACAAGATCATGAGGGTATAGGGGTGTATATATATTTTTTCTTTAAATAAAACAAATTCACAGCATTATGAAAGTGGGTTTGGGTTTTTTTTTTTTATATTTAGTAAGTTTAATCTTTTCTGTGTGAGAGCATATGCTGTGGAACCTGCAGCCTGCATTTTGGCAAGGTAGAACAATTCTGAAGCTGAGTGAATGAGAGGAAAACGCTGCTTTTATTTCCTCCATTCGTGCTGGAATAAATCCCCTTATATTCTGGGTGCTGGCAGGTTAACAGGGGATGTGTGGAGGAGCAGCGTTTTACACTCTGCAGGTAAAACTTTGGGGTTATCAGATGAAAAAACAGGACTTGTCCTCCCTTTCTCATCCGAAACCCCTCTGTTGTGTACAGGAGCGCCCGGGGTGTATCGATGTCGATATAAATCCAAATAAATTCAAATAAATCCAAATAAACCCAAATAAATCTGCCTGCAGTGGGCACAGACAGGCTCTAGCCAGGCTGGGGAAGCACCCAGTTGTCACAGGATAAATTTTAGATTTCCTGCTTTACAGAAACCCCTTCAGATGAGTGGCATCTGCTGGGCATTTCCTGCACGCACCAAGGGCTTTGAGCTGGAGCTGAGTTTAATTAGAGGAGTTACGTAAGCAGCTCGTGCCTCTCGAGGGCTCCTTGCTGGCCTCAGCCTGGCTTTTGGCTCCTCAGCTCCACTGGGGGCTCAGGAGAGTTTGGAACTCCCCTAAATGCCACCCCTACAACCTGAAAAAGTGGATAATGGCACCTCTGAACTCCTCTAACGAGGAAATTTTGGGCTGCTTCTGCCCATTTTCCTGCTCTGGTGTATCCATAGCTCAGGAATGACCATTCTGATAAAGTGTTAAGTGTAGACCAGCCTGTAAGTAAACACAATTTGTTAAAATCTTATTTTTTTTGCTCTCAAATGCACTTTTAGCATATCCAAATGTGTGTTGTAAAGTTATTTTGATATTCTTCTAACCAATTTTTGACATTTGAGGTAGGATGTTCTATGGTTTTTTACAGTGCAAGTTGTTTGGGTTTGTTGTTTTTTTTTTGTTTTGTTTTGCTTTTTTCTTTTGTTATTTTACTAAACTGTCTTCAGCTGACGGAAGTGTTAAAACTTATGTGTGTTTATATTTAAATCAATATTCTGAAAATCACTAGCTGTAATATTAAGTATTTTTATTTCTGACGAGTTCTGAGTTATAAACGTGGACAGTGACACTTGCATCTCCGTTCTGACCCAAACTTTCATGGATGTTAAGGCTTAAGAATTCAAATTTAAGTTAAGGAACGCATTTTCTGTAGGATTTGTTTAGGAAATAAATAACCAGCTGACGATATGTATGTTATAGGTGTGAGAAATGTTTGGTAATACTGTGTGACAGTGAAGGCAGCAGTAGCAGGCTCAGTTCAAAGAAATTAAGAGCAGTTCAGAAAAGTAGAGACGACAGGAAGAGGAAAGAGAGCAAGTGTAGCATCATTTTCTGCTACGGACCTTCCCAGGGAGCAGTCAGGTAAAGCAGAGGCTGTGCTGGGCTCTGCCCCGGTCCCAGCAGCGGGGTGAGATGTTTGTTTTGCTCTCCAGGGGTTGCTGGATGGACGTGTGGGAGCTGATGTCCCAGGAGTGCCGGGATGAGGTGGTGCTGATTGACTCCAGCTGCCTCCTGGAGACGTTGGAGACCTACCTGCGGAAACACAGGTACGTGACCAGAGAAATCCTCACCCTCCTTTTCGTGTCTTTATCAAAGTGGTCCAAATCCAGAGGGTTTTTCCTCGTGAAAGTGAAGATCTCAGCTCTCTGCCGAGTTCCTTTTGGTGTTTTTAATCAAAATGTTCCGAATCCAGAGGTTTTTTCCTTGTAAAACTGAAGATCTCAGCTCTCTGCTGAGTTCCTTTTGGTGTTTTTAATCAATATATTCCAAATCCAGAGGATTTTTCCTTGTAAAACTGAAGATCTCAGCTCTCTGCTGAGTTCCTTTTGGTGTTTTTAATCAAAATGTTCCGAATCCAGAGGTTTTTTCCTCGTGAAACTGAAGATCTCAGCTCTCTGCTGAGTTCCTTTTGGTGTTTTTAATCAATATATTCCAAATCCAGAGGTTTTTGACTCGTGAAACCGAAGATCTCAGCTCTCTGCTGAGTTCCTTTTGGGGTTTTAATCAAAATGTTCCAAATCCAGAGGGTTTTTCCCCGTGAAAGTGAAGATCTCAGCTCTCTGCTGAGTTCCTTTTGGTGTTTTTAATCAATATATTCCAAATCCAGAGGTTTTTGACTCGTGAAACCGAAGATCTCAGCTCTCTGCTGAGTTCCTTTTGGGGTTTTAATCAAAATGTTCCAAATCCAGAGGGTTTTTCCCCGTGAAAGTGAAGATCTCAGCTCTCTGCTGAGTTCCTTTTGGTGTTTTTAATCAATATATTCCAAATCCAGAGGTTTTTGACTCGTGAAACCGAAGATCTCAGCTCTCTGCTGAGTTCCTTTTGGGGTTTTAATCAAAATGTTCCAAATCCAGAGGGTTTTTCCCCGTGAAAGTGAAGATCTCAGCTCTCTGCTGAGTTCCTTTTGGTGTTTTTAATCAATATATTCCAAATCCAGAGGTTTTTGACTCGTGAAACCGAAGATCTCAGCTCTCTGCTGAGTTCCTCTTGGGGTTTTAATCAAAATGTTCCAAATCCAGAGGGTTTTTCCTCGTGAAACTGAAGATCTCAGCTCTGTGCTTGCCAGGCTGCACTGGGATGGGTGATGAGGCAAAAGTGGTGAAATATCCTTTGTGTTTAACGATGGGGAAAACATGGTGATCTCCGATGAAGTCTTAATTTTGTCTTAATTTTTTTTGGCCGGGATTAAATCCTGATTCACAGTTTAATGTTTAAAAACCGTGTAGACTCCTTCACTCTTGCACTGCTCCTGGGCTGTGCCCGTTTTCAGGCTTTCAGGGAGCCGCGTGCATTTCAAAATCCTGGTGGAAGCAGATTTTGGGCTCGGCGTTGCCTGCAAAACTCTGTTTTAAACCACTCGTGCTGTTGAGTCTCTCTGGCAGGGCACAAATAAACCACGAAATCACAGTTGCATGTGCCCAGGAGCCGCCGTGCGGATTGAAAAGTTTTAAATTTCCAGCAGCCTCAAGGTTCTGATAGGAACTGTGGGGGCACAGATGGGCGCGGGGGCGGCGCTGCTGTGGAAATAACACTTGGGAAACAAAATAACTTTAATCTCCCGTGACATTAAACACTGCCTTGGCTGCCTTCCTGCTGCTAACCTGCAATAACACCGCTGTTTTCCCTCCTCCTGCCGCAGAAGGCGGCCAGGTATGGTCGTTCCAGCAGCAAAATATGTTTGGTTTGGTGCTGTCAGTGACTGGAGACACCGGGAAGGGGGAAAACACCGTCCCCAGCTGGCAGGGAGAGGCGGCTTTGGGAGCTGAAATGTGAGCAGCGTGTCTGACGTGCATTTTTAGAGTCATCCAGGCAGAGATCTTGTAGCCTCTTGAAGGTTACTCCTCTTGTAACGCAGAATTTGCTCGTGTTTTAATTACGAGTATGCTCGTGTCACCCATGAGCTGTCACATGTTTGAAACGAGCGTCTTGTGTTACAAATAAACCTCGTTTGGCCATCAGCACGGCCATCTAATAATTCAAAATATGTTTGCAGTGGAAGCAGAGACCGCTCTTGTACAGCAGAGAAAACTTTTCCTAATTTCTTATCACTCGAGTGCACTTTAAAACATTGCTCTGAGGTGATGTGGTGTGGTCCTGGAGAGGGGTTTTGTCCTGGTTTGCACTTTGTTCACTGCTGAGATTTCTGAGCTTTGAATGAATTCTGTGTAGGAATTTTTTAAAATCAAGGATTCGCTTCAGAGATGGAATTTTTAAAATCAAGGATTCAATTCCGAGGATAGAATTTTTTAAAATCAACAATTTGCTTTGGAGGATGGAATTTTTTTACAATCAAGGATTCTCTTTGGAGACAGAATTTTTAAAATCAAGGATTTGCTTCAGAGGATGGAATTTTTTAAAATCAAAGATTCGCTTCTGAGACAGAATTTTTAAAATCAAGGATTCGCTTTGGAGGACAGAATTTTTTAAGATCAAGGATTCAATTCAGAGGATGGAATTTTTTAAAATCAAAGATTCGCTTCTGAGACAGAATTTTTAAAATCAAGGATTCGCTTTGGAGATGGAATTTTTAAAATCAAGGATTCTCTTCAGAGACAGAATTTTTAATATCAAGGATTCGCTTCGGAGACAGAATTTTTTAAAATCAACAATTTTCTTTGGAGGACGGGAGTTTTTAAAATCAAGGATTCGCTTCCAGGGTGGTAATGCAGGATAGGTGGGATAATTCCTGGCAAATTTAGGTGGATAACAGCCAAAATATTATAACCATTGTGTTTTTTGAAGCACCACAACCCTCCCATGCCCTGACTCAGATACCTCAGCGTGTCTGGCTGACCAGGGCCTGATTTTGTGCTTCCCCACAGGTTCTGCACGGACTGCAAGAACAAAGTGCTGCGTGCCTACAACATCCTGATCGGGGAGCTGGACTGCAGCAAGNGAACGGCATTTTTTAAAATCAACAATTTCCTTTGGAGGGCAGAATTTTTTAAAATCAAGGATTCGCTTTCAGGGTGGTAATGCAGGATAGGTGGGATAATTCCTGGCAAATTTAGGTGGATAACAGCCAAAATATTATAACAATTGTGTTTTTTGAAGCACCACAACCCTCCCATGCCCTGACTCAGATACCTCAGCGTGTCTGGCTGACCAGGGCCTGATTTTGTGCTTCCCCACAGGTTCTGCACGGACTGCAAGAACAAAGTGCTGCGTGCCTACAACATCCTGATCGGGGAGCTGGACTGCAGCAAGGAGAAGGGCTACTGCGCCGCGCTCTACGAGGGGCTGCGCTGCTGCCCCCACGAGCGCCACATCCACGTGTGCTGCGAGACCGACTTCATCGCGCACCTCTTGGGCCGGGCCGAGCCCGAGTTCGCAGGAGGGTATGAGTATGTAATTGGCTAGAGTGGGCTATCTAGCGCTTTGCTTCTTTATTTGACCCCCCCTGTGTCGTTGCCCAGAGCGCCTCCCCGCCTCTTTGCCGTGTGATGAGCTCGTGGTTTGAGTATTTGTGCTGGTGCAGGCTCGCAGGGAGCGTCCCAAGGTTCCACCTGTGCTCTTAAAAAAAAAAAATTCCCAAGTGTCTTCTAGTCCGTTGTTCGCTCCCAAGGTTCTACCTGTGCGCTTAAAAAAAATTTCCCCAAGTGTTTCCCAGTCTGTTCCCTTCCAAGGTCTACCTGTGCTCTTAAAGAAAAAAAAAAGTCACCAAGTGTCTCCCAGTCTGTTCGCTCCTAAGGTTCTACCTGTGCTCTTAAAAAAAATTTCACCAAGTGTTTCCCAGTCTGTTCCCTTCCAAGGTCTACCTGTGCTTTTAAAGGAAAAAAGTTCCCAAGTGTCTTCCAGTCTGTTCCCTTCCAAGGTCTACCTGTGCTCTTAAAGAAAAAAAATTCACCAAGTGTCTCCCAGTCTGTTCGCTCCTAAGGTTCTACCTGTGCTCTTAAAAAAAATTTCACCAAGTGTTTCCCAGTCTGTTCCCTTCCAAGGTCTACCTGTGCTCTTAAAGAAAAAAAATTCACCAAGTGTCTCCCAGTCTGTTCGCTCCTAAGGTTCTACCTGTGCTCTTAAAGAAAAAAAAGTCACCAAGTGTCTCCCAGTCTGTTCCCTTCCAAGGTCTACCTGTGCTTTTAAAGAAAAAAAATTCACCAAGTGTCTCCCAGTCCGTTGTTCGCTCCTAAGGTTCCACCTGTGCTCTTAAAGAAAAAACGTTCCCAAGTGTCTCCCAGTCCCTTGTTCGCTCCCCAGAGCTGCCTGCTTGTCCACCGAGGTGTTCAAAATGCGAAATAGAAAGAGAGCCGTGGCTGAGTTTTTGCCAAATGTTCAAATGAGTTTTGTTGCTGTTTGTGTGTTTCTGAGCCTGGTTTAAGGGTTTAAAAGCTTCCAGTGAAAAGTGCAGTTCTGAGCTCAGTATCAGAGAATAGTTTCAATTTGAGGGGACATTAACATCATCTAGTCCCAACCTCAATACCTTTAAAGCTCAATCATAACTGTTTAACGAGGAAGGTAAATTCCTTTTATAATGATTTTCCCTTAATGGATTAACCAGATTGATAATGAACAGATTAATAATACTGAATGATTTGACTTTGCACGGTAAGTAACGTAGAAAATTCCCTGTGTGTTTATTCAGCTTGAGCTAACTGCAATAATTGCTGTGAACTCCAGCGAATTTTAGGACACAAAAGAACGCATCCGTGGCGTTTAAAGGCAGAGCAGGGCGTGACAGCTGAAGTCAGTGGTGGCCTTGACCTGGTCCTTTCTATTTTGCATCTGCATGCAGCACAGCAGAGCCCTGCCAGGCTGCTCATCCAACCCAGCTGTCCCTGCAGGGCACACGTCCCCCCCTGCTCCCATCCCTGGGTGCTCCCAGCTGCTCTGACTCTGCTGTGCCTCGCTCCCCCTGTCCCCAGGCGCAGAGAGAGGCACGCCAAGACCATCGACATAGCCCAGGAGGAGGTGCTCACCTGCCTGGGCATCCACCTGTACGAGCGGCTGCACCGCATCTGGCAGAAGCTGCGCGCCGAGGAGCAGACGTGGCAGATGCTCTTCTACCTGGGCGTGGATGCTCTGCGCAAGAGCTTCGAGGTAAAAACCTCCAATTTTGTCCAACTTGGGTCTGAAATGCTGCACTCGCTGGGCCCATTGTCATTTTAATTCAGTTTTTACTTTCTGACATTGGGCTGGAAGCTGTGACATCCTGGTTCAGGTGTGGGACATCCTGGTTCAGCTGTGGGACATCCCAGCACCCCTGGAGTTGTTCCCCCGTGGAATAAACTGCAATGTAAAAGATTGAGGCTTCCTTTGACTTCCAAGCTGCCCCTCACAGTGCACTGAGCCTTCTGTGTTACTAATTCAGTTTTTCTGCCTGGTTGTGTTTAAATTAGCTGAGGCTACAATGATTTTTGTTTGGGTTTATGTGTAAAAATGGAGGATGTGATTTAAAATTACAGAAGTGGTTGCTAACTTGCATTCAGCTTGTTCCTGTGGGATCCTGAGCTTCACACACAACTCCACGATTCCTTCAACATACACTAATACTTAATATTAATTAGCAGTTTACACGACATTGATATTTTTGGTTATGTTTATCTCCATTCTTAATGAACATTCTCTCTAAAAACCTCAAAAACACCAGAGAAGGAGGAGGAAAATCAGTTTGGGAACCTTGAGCTGGTTTGATCTTGGAGTTTTTATTCTCCCACAGGATCGGAATATCACAGATCCAACAATGAAATTCACTGAAAATTTTGAATTTGGTGGAACACAGATTCCCCCAAACCTGAGTTTCTAACAGTCTAAACCAAGTGATTGCACCTGGGTGGGCATTTTCCTCCTGTAGTCAACACCTGTGGTACTGGGATTTCATTACTGGCTGTTCTTCTTTTTTAATAAATGTAAAAAGCTTGAATTGTGATCACTGCTATAAATAGACCTAACCTCTTGTCCACAGATGGCTGTGGAAAAAGTGCAGGGCATCAGTCGACTGGAACAGCTCTGCGAAGAGTTTTCAGAAGAGGAGAGAGTGAGAGAGCTGAAACAGGAGAAGAAACGCCAAAAGAGGAAGAACAGACGGAAAAATAAATGTGTGTGTGAGATCCCTGCTCCTCTGCAGGCAGCAGAAGAGAAGGAAATCAATCAGGCAAAGGTAGATGTGGGTAGCTGGGGCTTTTGGGACTTTATTCATCAGCCATGGCAGAATTCTTGAGGGGTTTTGCTGCATTTTGGTCACTGGTGGAGTTTAATACTTTTTCAGCTGGGCAGAGTCTTTGTAAAGCAGTTACCTGGAATTTTTGGGGGGTTTGGTGGAGTGTTGTTTTATTTTTAATTCTAAATCTGAGGTTCATCTTATGCCAGGCTGTAATTTCTTAAAGATCACTGAGAACCTGGGGTTTCAAATTATGGACAATTACCACCGAATTTTTGGAGAGTGGAAATCTTTAAGTGTAATTTTTAAGTGCAATTATTACTCAGGATCTCTTGCCTGACCTTGATGGGCCGTGGCTGTGGGTCAAGGTGAATCAGTTGGGCTTTTGCTCGGTTGTGTTGTACTTTGAAGAATTCCAAGCAATGCCCTTATCAGTCAGTGTCAGCTGGTTTTTCTCATGGAAAGAGTATCCTTTGCAAAAAAAAAAAAAATGCTGCCTGGGCTGCCTGCAAAGTGCTTTTTGTTCCTGTTTGCAGGAGAACTCGAACTTCACGGAAAGCAGCTGCAAAGCCTGCGGTAGCGCCGAAGAAGCCAGCAACTGTGTAGAAGTAATCGTTACTAATGAAAGCACCTCTTGCACTTGTCCTAGTAGTGGTACCCTATTAGGCTCACCTAAAATCAAGAAAGGTACGTTAAATGTTGTTATTTTTCATTTTTCAAAAGAATTTGCCACTTAACGGGGTGAACAGCGGTCATGGGTTTTTAAAACGACTCCCTGCCCGTGGCGGAGGGGTGGAACGAGGTGATTTTTAAGGACTTTTCCGACCCAAACTGGGTTTCTCTGAGCTGTTTCTTGCCAGAGGCATGGCTGAGGGATGTGCGGCAGTTCTAGGGTGGCAGTAATTCTGCTCTCTGTCTCAGGTTTATCCCCACACTGTACTGGCAGTGACTGTGGCTATTCCTCGAGCATGGAGGGCAGCGAGACGGGCTCCCGGGAGGGCTCGGACGTGGCCTGCACTGAGGGCATCTGCAACCACGATGAGAATGGTAGGCTTGGGAATGAGATAAAAATGCTTTAAATGTCCCCAAAGCTGCAGCATCTCAGCAGAATCTTGGCTGTGTTTTGCAGGGGACGATGCCTGCGGCCATCGCTGCGACGACAAGGAGGAGGATGGAGACAGCTGCGTGGAGTGCTGGGCTAACGCAGAGGAGAGCAACACAAAAGGCAAAAACAAAAAGAAGAAAAAGAAAAGTAAAGCTCTGAAGTGCGAGAATGACCACGTAAGGACCACGGCTCTCTAAATGCTTTTATGTTTGAAAGTAGTTATGAAAGATTTTAAATTTTGATGGAGCATAATGCTGAAAATGGGGCAACGGGGATTTCGTGTTCCGTTGTTATCCAGGGTTTGGAACTGAGGTTCTGCTGGAGTAGTTGTGGGTTTTTCTATGCCCTAAGCATGTGCACTTGTACTCACTCTCAGTGAATGTGCCAGGCACACATTCAAAAATCAATATCTCCTCTTGCTCTCCTTTGAAATTCCCTCTTTTCCCTCTGCTTCCATCTCAAACTCAAATATTCCGTGCTAAACACCACTGGTGGTTCACTCCAGGCGCTTTCCCTTTCAGATGCAGAAGCTTGGAGGCTGTCTGGCAGACGCAGGGAGCAGAGAGAGCTCAGGAGGCCTCACGCACACAGAGTTTCACCGCGACAAGACCAAAGACACACACGCCGAGAGCTGCTGTAGCGCAGACAAGGGCGGCCAGCAGTTGCCTTGGTTTGAGCATATGAAAAACGTGTCACAGTTTGCAGAACCCACAGAAATGTCACTTGTCCCTGAGACTGGAAAAGGTGCCAAAAGCTTAGTGGAACTCCTCGTAAGTAACCGAGGTTTAGGTTGGGGCATCCTGGTTTAATCTTTGGGGCTGAGAACTCAGATTCCAGTGAGGAATTGAGTTCAGTCCAGTTGCTTGTGCATGTTCCCTGAGAGCTTGATAACTGAGTGCTGTGCAGAGGAGGAGTTGTCACTGGGATGCAGCAGCAGAGCTTGTGTTGCAAGTGCTCGTTGTCAAGGGTTGCGTTATTCCACAACGTGAAGTGGGCATTAGTGCTGCCTTGGGGCCTCAAATGCTGCTTCCCACTGCAGGCTCCTTGGGCAACTTTCTTCTCTCTCTTTCCTTCTCCTTCCACTTCCT
>VYZT01064769.1:4652-52786 GCA_013400735.1 Pomatostomus ruficeps
GTTACAAAAGTTTCATTTTAACAGATGCAAGCAAACCTTTGCTCTAAAGAACATTATCTCAGAAGAAAAACAGGCATTCTTCTCACGTATGTCAATATTACTTATTCCTTCCTCCTATTTTTTTCCTTTATACAAATTAAAGCTGTTTTATTAAATGTTTTTCATACAACTTTTCAATTTTTTGAAATCAGCTAGAAAATTACTCGCTTTCATGGTATGTGTGTCAGATGCTGGAAAAGTACCACTCACTAGCTGTTATTGCTGATATTTTGAGGACTGTTTTAATGGCATAATTCCATAAATCCTATATGCACTCAATCAAACTGAGGCAGACAGCTCTAATGAGGGTAAATAATGCTGAAGGCATTCCCAGGAAGTCAGGTCTCAGGTTACCGAAGGAACAGGAAGACACCATCAGACCACCTGAACACCACCAACCAAGCTATTTATCAGCAACACCTACATCCTTTGTTTCTGTTGGTCAGTTCTTTAGTCATATGGCACTGATCTACTCAAGTAAGGACATGCATTTAATCAGAAACTTTATCTCCCCACCTTTCACAATGTTTTAACTTTGGTGTCCTAATTGTACCAGTGTATGAATGAGAAAATTGTAGTGACCTTTTCACCTGAAAGTTGAGCAGACAGATTGAAAACAGTCTGCTCTGCATTGCTTGAACTTCCTATGATGGGGAAATGAGAAATCTTGTGTCTCACATTAGATGGCTGCTTTTTGCAAAAGCAAAATTCAGAACCTAAGCTAATTGATTCAATGCAGTATACAGTAGCATATCCATTCACCTTTTCTGCTTGCAGTTTGGCACCAGGAGGAATAATCACTTTCACAGTATTGTTGTTTATACTATACCTTTTGTCCTGGAGGTCCCTGAGGTCCCTGAAAAGGGAAAACAATTCCATTAACATCAAAACTCCAGCCAATTAAAACTGAAATGACTAATTAAGACTGTCTTATTGTGTAAGCACTCTGATACTAGACTGATGTTTTATAAATCAAAGAAAAGTAAAAGTTTATGTTCAAAATACACAATCTTTTCTCTTCACTTTTGGAACTCATCTAACTACTAACTAGAATACTCAAATTTTCCCCCTTCTAATCTTTTCTCTTCCAAGCCATCTGTTTCTTCTAATACTGACAAATCTCTCAGCATTAAGATGACTGTGGTTTTTCTCTCACTGCGGTTTTTCTCTCTCTTATATCAGCTAACAGCCAGTTGTGTGTCCACAGTAATACATCAGCTTGTCAGCATAAAAACAAGGTTTATGCAAACAAGTATTTCTAAGAGAGAAGCATAAACCTCAAAATCTTCTCAAATCTTCTTCAAAACCTTCTAAGTATCAGCACACATGACTGCGTTATACCCAACTTGTCATGTGTGCCATCATTTGCAAGTTAAGAGAAAAATCATTATCTTCAGAAATCGTTAAGAATGCTCTTGGGAAGCAAAATACAATCATTTTGTCCCCATGACCTGAGAAGGCAGGAAGAGATATCTCAATTCAGGAAAGCGTAACCACTTAATGTCATACAGGAGTCAAAGTCTCACTGATATTAACAGGACCCGTTTCTCATCTGGTGTCTCTGAAGTACCAAGGCGGCCACAGTGGAAAGGTGAAACAGATAGGAAGTAGATCAACCAACACTATCTTTGACACTTTGGCAGTCCGTTTTGGTAACAGCCAGACCATGTCCACCAGAGTTCTATGCACTTTCGTCCCCTGGTTCCTACTGCAGGCACTGGTGCAAACTGAGGGTGCTGGTGCTGTATCAAGCAAGGTGAATTCTGAGTCCACGAGGGTGCAAAACAAAACACAAAAACTGGAGAATCCAAATCCGTCTGATGTGAGAAAGAATAAAAGGAGAACTGATTGATACTAGAACTGCAATTATTCAGAAAAACAAAAGGATTGCTGCTTCAAAATGTAATGCTGATTTTATTCTTAAATTAGTGTGAAATTAGGCAGAATCCTCCACTGTTGGTATATGCAGGGCTTGTTGGAACATTGCTCCAATGCAATCTTAAACTGCTAACAAGAAAAGGCTCCACAGGTGGTAATTCTGGGTGCTGTACTCACTGGTGTGGATGAAAGCCTCGCAGTTTTAAAAGTGGATTCATATGTCTAAAGTTTGGCATCTAACCTTGCAAAAGCATAGATCAATGTTGCTTCTTCAAAATTTTGCCTGATTGTCTTAACAGAAGGAGAGTATTGTAAGCATCTCCTTTAGACTGTAGAGATAGATCCTGATAAAGGAAACCCACCTTTTTGAGGTAGAGTGTGGCAATTTTACTCGTCTTCAAAAGAAAGGAGAAGTACCTAAGCACTCAGCACTGGTGATGATCAGAGCAGTGAATATAGTGAGCATCTGCTTTTTCAGATGGAGAAAAATGTCCCCAGCTCACCATGTTTCACAAAAACTGCTGTTTAAATCAAGTCTTCTTTTCAGTAAGTGCTTGAGAGTGATCTGCTGGGTGAGGAACCACAAATATAACAAGTCCACGAAGAGTGTTTTTCCCTTTCTTTGAGTGCCTGACACTATCCTTCTCTTCTTCCGTGAGAAAGACACAAGTTTGTCTAGCATCTTAAAAACTCCAAGAAATTAATGCTCAAACTACTGCTTTCCCTATATCAACCTTATCAAAACAGGCTCCAAATGTCTACATTCTGGGCATCACTTGTCTGTTGACCTGTTGCAAATTAACCTGCTACATTTTGGGGTTACTTCAGGTCTTGGGAAAAATCCCTCCATCAGTAGGCCACACTGAATACAGAACAACTGAAGACCCCCTTCACATCTCATACCAGCTACTTCTACGTCCAAGGGATGGATATTGCCCCTTCAGTTTCTAACTACTCAAGAAGCTAATAAAACCTTTTAAAGACATTCAGCTATAATAAATTACCATTTTAGAGCCCTTAATACCATACTACTGTATGAAGGTAAAATGATAATTCACTTACTAGTATTACCCACCCAAGCAACCTGTTCAATGTACTCTCTGTTGAGTATTTTGTGCCTGGTGCTTGCAGCTGTCAGCCTGTGGGATGGATATAATTCAAGACATTGCAGAAAATATTTTTTCCCAGAATTTCCTCCTCATCCCTGACATCATTCCAGCTTTTCCAGATGAGTTACTGAATATGAAAATATTTACATAGTAGCATAATCTTGCTCTTATGGTGCCCTTAAAATGAATCATTCAGAGAAAGGAAGCAGCGGATACTTATCAACAAATACCTTCTGCAATTAAAAGTTTTCCATTTCTGGTACTTAAGCCTTTACTCAGACTGGATGTAGCCCTGGTGTTTCACATCCATTGAGCCACTTGATGATAAGAGCAGTCCTCAACAGTACAGCTGCCTTCAGAAATTATATGGTATTGACTCAAAAAAACCAATTTCAAATAAAAGCTTACCTACATTGATACATTTCACAATTTATATGGGATAACAAGTGATTCTAATCATTAGAATGTTCAGAGTACAAAACATACTTGAATAGAAGCAATTTTCCTTTAAAGCACTGCTCCCCAGCATTGTGAAAGAAGCTCAAAGCCACGGGAAACATAACAGCTCATCCATTGACAGGTCTCATCCCTACCCCACATAAACCTGCCAGCAGCCACTTAAAAGAAAATGTGAAATTAAGTTACTAACAGAAAACTACCTAAAAAAACCCCAAAAAGCCCAGAGCTGTAGAACACCCCAGAATTGTGCTTATTTTTTTAGAGTTACCTACAATTCTGATCAAGGCACAGAATGACACTGGAGAGATAGAAATAAGCAAGTAAATAAAATCTGGGAGAGAGAAAAGAATATGAAAAACAAAATGAAAAAAAGTAATTAAAAAACACAACGAGGTTTTTGCTCAATTCCAGAGGTATAAATGACAGCTTTAAAAAGAATTTACATAGAAAATTCCATATGAACATGTGGATTTTACCCCCATATTATTCCACCGAATTGGGGAGCATGCTGTGGTACCCACTTGATGAACAGACAATAAGACTAGCAATTAAAATCTCTGTGTAGGTCTTGAGATAGAAGCAGAAGGCAAGAAATATGTGAAAGTTTCCAACCAATTCCTTAGGCTGTTCTGTTTTGGTTTTTGTCTTTGTTTTTTCTTGAACGGTTCCGTGTTCTGTAACAGCTGCAGCAATATCCTAGCCCTGTTGTTTGCTCCAGCACAACCAAAGGGATGCTTTGCAAATGCAGGCTCAGCTAAGCTTCCCTTTGGACAGATATTCTGGCTCCTGACAGCCAGGATAGCTGCTGCCACGAGTCCCCACAAGCCCAAAGCCTCAGCTCTGCAGTGACCACACACACATGAGACTTGCAGGGATCTCCACCACCTGGAGGCTCCATCTACTGCCGCAGGTAACATAGGGCCGCTCAGCCTCTGTCACTACCATACCTGGGTACATGAAGGAGGTAAAACAAAAAAACCCCAACCCTTTAAAACCATCAGCTGATCAAGAGAACAGAACAATCCCAGAGGTACAGACTTCTTTCACTTCCTAACTACCTATGTAAATATGATATTTATAACTGATCAAAAATCAATCTATAATAGTCTACATAGATTATGTTGATAGCAAATATTTGTCTTTTGCCTGCATCATTGAAAGTTGCCACAGTTTCCACAAAGGGATGCATAGAATCAACTCCTAAACCATTGGCAATTGATATCAAAAAGCTCGTTTCATAAAGAGCATCTAGGCTTCAAAAATTCCCAAGAAAGTTTGTAAAAACTGTTCAGATTAAGTGACTGCTCAGTATTGTTAAGGATTATGCCACTTTTCCTCAAATTGATGCACATTCACAGAGGAACTTCAGCTGAGAAGGATGAAAATTTTGGTTGCGAGACTTGCCCAGAATAGGAAGATAACTAAATATAATGAAAATAAAAAATAGTTCTTACTCTTTCAGCCATCATGAACATTTCAGAAGAGCCCTTTGCCATCATGTCCAATGGAGTAAACTAGCTAGGCAGCTGTGACAACTTATTGCAGGGCTTCACTGAATTAGGTTCTCATTCAAGTAACTCCAGAGTGGGAGGCTGGAAAAACAAGGTATTTTGCTCCAAAGAAATTCAACTGCGCTCTGTGTTTCTCTGGAGAAGGAGAATTATTGATAATAACTAAATACTTGGAAAACTGGGTAACTAAGGGTAAACATGTGTACAAAAGTCTTCTATGCAACTGTGTTTTTAAAAGGTAAAATATTTCCACAATGAATGCCATTCTTCTATTACTGTTTTTGGAAATCAACCAAACCTCCAGAGATTGTAGCATGTCAAGTCTTTGCACTATAGAAATGGTTGAATGAAGTTGGACATTCCAGATGGTCCTTAACAAATAACTACTCAGAATAAATTAAAACAAAACAGAAAACAAAACACACCAAAAACTAATGAAAAACCCTACAAACAAGCAAAAAACCAAAAAACCCAAAAGCAAACCAAACTGAAAAGATTTACCTAAATGTAGTTAAAACACAGTTTGGGGTCCAGCATTCTTACTACACCTCCTTTCTAATGCTGCAATTAAATTTTCTTTTTATGCTTAATATGTTCCCTGTGTTTCAGCAAGCTGCAAAATAAGAAAATTCTGCCCTGTAAAGGTTAAAGGTGCAGTTTCAAAGACAGAAAGAGTAATTCAGGGTGTGATACATTAGCAACCCTCTCAAGGTACTTTTGTATTCAATTTCTAGGGACTCAGTTGCTTAATGTTTGAAGAAATAGATGAAATAAAAAGCTGGGTCATTTTCAATTTGCAGGTCTGGGGCAAGAATAATGATTTGTTTTACAAGGTGTCAGAGTTCATGGACAATGAGCACAAACACCAAATGAAAATGCCTAACAAAAATATAATGAAAATGTGAAATGTTTCTGTGTACTGAATGAGTTAAACAGCAAAATAGGTTACAATGGTGCAATACACTGTCATAAAAAACTCTCTTATTCCAAAGCCTCACAAACAAAAAACCCCCCCAAAAATACAACCAAAGAACAACAAAACAACCAAAAACCACTTTTTTTAACTTCCATAACTTCTATGAAAGTAAAAGCTCTTTGTTACCAGAAGGCCTCTGGGAAGTATTGTCTATATTTCTATGAAACAAAAGAAGTTCCAGGACTGTTCCTGAGAACAGATATTTCCCCTTTGTTGCCTGTAAGAATCATTAAGCACTTAGAATAGAATCATGGAATTATTTAGATTGGAAAATATGTTTAAGATCATTGAGCTCAAGTGTTAACCTAACACTGCCAAGTCCACCACTAAACCATGTCCCTGAGTGCCACATCTATGCACCTTCTAAATAACTTCAGGGGTGGTGATTCAACCACTTCCCTGGGCAGCCTGGTCCAATGCTTGACAACTCTTTCCATGAAGACATTCTTCCTATGAGCCAATCTAAACCTCCACTAATGCAACTTGAGGCACTTCCCTCTTGTCCTATCACTTGTTACTTGGGAGAAGAGATCAAACCCCACCTGGCTACAGCCTCCTTACAGGTAGCTGTAGACAACAAGAAGGTCCCTTGTGAGCCTTCTTTTCTCCAGGTGAAAAACACCCCCAGCTCCCTCAGCCTCTCCTCACAGGACTTGTGTTCCAGCCCCTTCAGCAGCTCCATTGCTCTTCCCTGAATGCTCTACAGTGCCTCAATGTCCTTCTTGCAGTGAGTGGCTCAGCACTGGACACAGCACTCAAGGTGTGGCCTCACCAGTGCCGAGTACAAGGGGATGATCCCACTCCTTATTCCCACAAACCAATTTCTTAGCAGTCTAATGACACAAAGAACTGAAAATGGAAACCTGAACTAGCAAATATACATGAGAGGAAGCACAGGTTTCATACAAAGCATTCACCTGCATTTCAGTGGAGCCTGTGTCTGCATCCTATTTCCTTTGTGTAAAATTCTGAAAACATGTACCTGCATAGTTGAGGAGTGTTTCATAAAGATTACAGTTTCTAGAATTCTAGTATTGAAATGTTCAATGCTGTAGTATTGATGCATCACCTAGATATAAGAATGATCAGCTAAGAAAACATATTAACTATGATGAAAAACCTCTTATAACTTCTCGTAAAGCAGTGACTCCCTTCCACACTATCTACCTGAATTGACAAAAAGAGCTGAAATAAATATTATTTAGTGCTCAAGAAGAGCTTCTTATCTTCATTCTTTCAGTCTTTGTTGTGGCAGCCATTACAGAAGCACAGAGGTTCCAAAATGCCTGACTATTTTTCCTGAGATCTCCGGCAAGTTAAGCCCAATGCAACTGTACTGGTGGAAAAAAAGTAATATCTGCTGTGAAACGCCCAGGCTGAGAATTTCCATTTCATCTGCTAGTTCTCATAAACCTTTGCAGCTAAACAGCTTAAGAACAACACCTTATAAAATTTGCTATGAACATGCTACCAGAATAAAACAGAACTCTGGCCATTGAAAACAAAATCACAATTAGTAGCTTCCCAAAGGAGCTATGAAGCTTCACAGCAGCTGAGAATCTGGCCAGGACCATTGGCCTGAAGGGCTGAATTGAAACCAGCAGCACTTCCCAGACAATTCTGCCTGGTCCCTGTGAGTTCCTTTTAACATAAGATGAAAAAATAGTACTAATTAATTTTAAAGATGTGACATTTTGCAGAGTTAACTGGAAGCTTACACTTTTCCACTGTCTTTCACAAATATGGCTACATCCTTTGGAAGAACACCCTCCTTTTTCTGAATAACTAGTAAAAGCAATAACATTACATTTTATTTTCTTGAACAGATGCCCAGCAAGTCTGTTTAAGCACAAAAGTACTAGTTTGGAAAACAATGTATCTTAAAGCAGAGGGATTTTGCATTTGGGTTAATCATTATAGTATAGATTTCTTTTGCAAAGAGATACCTTTACCTGAGTTCTCTGGTTATTCTGGAGAGTTTTGTTCATGTAAAACATCTGCAAAATTACTTCTATGTCTTTAAGGCCAATTTTGGGGAAAAAATAATACATGGAGGTTTTCTTTCACTGACAAAAAGTGGCTGTACGCTAAACATGTTTAAATTTACTCCTGAAAAAAGGAGCTGAAAACATAGAGTATTAATACTCCAAATTTTTATTAATATGAACTAGTTTAAAATACTTTACACATAAAAGCACAAAAAAATCTCCCACATGGAAATTAGGAACAAAATCATCCCATGCACACCTTCTATCCCACTGCAGTTTATGAATCTCAACATGATGATCTAATCAGTGTCAGCCTTTAATATTTTATGTCACCAACTAAGTTCTCATGAATACTCTTCAACCAGAAATGCCAACTCTTGGGTCGAAAAGAATCACAAATCCATCTATTATTCACTCTGAAAAGGAGGAGATAAACTGGAAAAACTCTTACATGGTATTTAAGAGTCCTTATCACCAAGAATTGCATACAAATGGCAGGGGAAGCAGATGAATTATGAGAGGCAGGACACCATTTTAACTGAAAAGGTTGAAAAGCTATGGAAACTACTGGCCTTCTCTCTTGAGTAGCACACATTTTTCTAGTTTCACATAGTATTTCAAAACTCAGTCCCTTTGGTCACCCTACTGCTTGGCCTCCCTCTGAATTCTCTTAATCCTTTCTGCACAGAGGAATGATACCTTCAACTCTTAAAGAAAGTACATCTGTAGGGCTTTCAAGTGCCAAGGAAACCAGACACAAATTTCAACTACTAGTCATTTTTTCATTCTCTTCTAACATTAAAGATGCATGCAGTCACGTCTTTATACCTTTCACCTCCATCTCACCTAAAAGGAAACAGAAATTTCTTGGCTCAAAGAGAAAACACCTTCTTCCTGACACAACAACATGTAGAGCCATAAAAACCCTTGCAGAGAGCTCTCCCAAACATCCCAACCACAAGGACAGATGAGCAAAAGAAGCATGCTGGCACTTAGACAACCTGGAACAATTTTTAAGAGCAAATGAGAGACTCCTGTAAGAAATAACTAAATCTCCCACGTCCTAAATTGTCCCACCACCATGCCATAACACATACATTTTTTTACACTGGAAATAGGCAAAAAGAAAGGCCATTCCTTGTCTCGAAGTTGAACTCTCTTGTGCCAAAGCAGAACTTATGTCAGAGAACGCAAACACTGTCATTCTCTGTATAAGGTCCAAGCAAACCTCTCCTGACTGAGCGGGAGAAAGGTTGTTACTGCCCTCTCTCACAACATCACCCTGAAACATTATTTTCTTTTTATTTACTAACACAGAACTTCATTAAATATGAGGAAAAACATGGCAGCAGATTCTCAATTGGAGCAAAGTGCCATCCTTTCACTAGAGTCACTGGATTTTCTGTTTCACTGAAAGGAGAACATGAACTTTCCCAGAATTCCAAAGCATTAAAATAATTTCAACTTTCTGTAAATCAAGGCACACATTGCTTGAGCATGTGTTGGGAAGAAAGGGTGAAACCCACAATATTTGACAAGGAGGAAATAACTTCACTCAAAGTGACCTTGCAGTTGGGAATGCTAAGAATTTTGGTGTGGGGTAACTCCAGTTATTATATGTACTGTTGTTCATCCTCTGCCTGTTTTGGGAAGCAGAATTCCTGTGTGAAGACAGCACACTCTCACAGACATGCTTGAGCCTTCTGCTGGGAGAGCAACCATAGAAGCACAGCCTTGTGATAAACTGCTCCTGCAGGAAACCTTTGATATATTTGGGCCAGTAGCACATCCACCCCACCCCATACCACCCCGGCTATGCACTAGGATGAACTGAGCCTAATGGAGCCTGTGTCTCTGTGAGTCTCAGCTGCCCGGTGTTAGTGAGATGATGAAATAAATCTACTCTTTGTGTTTCAGCTGTGGCTTCATGGTTGCCCTGGCTACCTGTGTCTATCAATTCTCACAGTAGGTCACACCTTACTCAGTGTGTGTCACAGACTTGTGGTACATCCTGAGGAACAAGCTGGAAAACACTGTTATACCTATTTCTGTTGCCATATCTTGTGCTCTTCAAGAAATTTATTCCCTTTCTTGTAAGAAAATAGAAAACTCAGTAATTTCAATCTGTGCCATTGCTGGTTCACAGGCTCATTATAAGTTTGCCAGCTGTATCAATAACATGTATGTTCATCGAGAAATACCAAGGCATGTTACCAAATACAGGTGTAAAAAGTGCTTTTGAAAGACAAAAATGTTCTGTCCCCATTATTATAACCCAGAGGTCGGACTTGCTGCTCTCCTTAACTTGGAAGGCACCACAGGATTTAAAGCTGCATAGTGTGTGACCCCATAGGCTATAAATACCTTCCATCTCCCACAGCCTTCAGCATGTGCACCAAAACCATAGGGGTTCTTTCACAGCATTTGGTGCTCTTCTTGGCTGCATCCTGCCTCCATCTCAGAGGAAGAATCAGAATATATGTCACAGTACTTGCTTCTTATTGGAAAGGGCCTTGGACATGACAGCAAGTAGGAAACCACAGCACACTCCAGCGAATGGACTTCTGGGAGACCAGGACTGGTAGTATTTTATGGAACTCATTGAATTCCCAGTTTCAATTTCACTGGGAAGAAAAACAGGAAGCTAACTCAGACTGCAGACTCTTGGTGTGAAACAAAGGCAAATGCTTACAAAAGAATTCTTGCAGAATTAACCTAGAAGCTCCTCTGGGCACAGATCTCCATTTTCCTTTACTTTGAAAAAACAATAGGTGAAAAATGCACATAAAGAAACTCAGACAGGAAAAGGCCCGTGCTCCTCACCCTATAATATACCTATTTTTTCCAGCAATGCAATCTTACAACATACATGTTAGGGAATCAGCTATTCCCACAGAAGTTTCTGAATTTCCAATATGAGAGAGTCTGCAAATCTGTACTGGCATAAAGAGTATGTCAGAAGCACCAGGAAGAATAAAAAGAAACTAATTACCTCCCTGATACTCTGATGCTCTTTACCTGATCTGTGCACAACCTAACATTTAAGCTGTCAGACTGACTTTTCAAGCAGACATTTGGAGTTGGAAATTCATGTTATCTGGGCTCTTTCTCCAACTCAAGCTTGCCAATTTGATTTTTAAACACCTTTTCTTCCTATCTAAACACATCTGCATTTAGAGAAACAGAGTAGTAGCAGTTTTTTAGTTCTTACACGCAGATGGTTACATTAGAGCTGTGACAATGCTCTGAACATGAGGACTAAAAGGTGATGGATTAAAAGTCCTCAAGGATCCTGTGATTTTGCAGATCTGGTCTTGAATAGAAAGAAGACACTATTGCAGAACCTGAGTGAGTTCTGTACAGAGGTCAAATAGATGAATATTCCAAATAGAAGAACACAAACCAAAAAGCTCTCATCCTAGCTATTGCATCTCTTCTTCCCAAGCCCTCAGAAACCAGAAGAAGAGAGTAAAAAAGAGCCCAGAAGCATGCTAAAACACGAGGTAGTACCTTTGGGAGGTTTTGATTTTGAAATTAATAAACCTTTACTGCAAAATGAAGAAGTGCAGGACTTTAACTGCCTGATCAGAGCAGATACTTCCAAGTCTCAGAATATTAGTTTTTTTCTTTCAAAAGAGATTGGATTTTGTCAATTGAA
The DNA here is from genome assembly GCA_013400735.1 of Pomatostomus ruficeps. Lineage (NCBI taxonomy): Eukaryota > Metazoa > Chordata > Aves > Passeriformes > Timaliidae > Pomatostomus > Pomatostomus ruficeps. The sequence continues at coordinate 16,271 of VYZT01064769.1, forward strand.
AATGTTTTGCAATTTGTCAAGGTAAAATATCATCATGTCTGCTTAAATCTTCACAAATTCAGATAGCAATCATATCTGCACTGATTGTTGAGCTGATTATTACTGATAATCTTCCTCCTCAGAAGCACTCAGGAATCAAAACCACATGCCCCAGGCTACAGTCTATCACCTCTCCTAAAAATAAAAATGACCGTGTTTAGAAAAATCGTAAGGGAGAAAAATCATTGCATGTTCCACAGTTCTGGGAGTATGTGACAGGAAGAAACTTATGATACCTTAACCTGTGGTTAAAGCTGATTTACAACCAGTGGAGCTTCAATTTACTTCCAAATGAATAGGAAGTATTTGACACACACAGAGGAATAAAACTGAAACCTCAGAACAGGAGAGCATTCTGAGAGTTTCAGTGCTCTGTCTTCACTGTCCTGTCAGGCAAAGGTCCAGAGCCCTTGCCTCAGAGACTGCTTGAATTTTGGCCTGTAAAAGAAGTGGATGGTCCCTGTGCTGCTCAATGGTGTCAAGGTAGAAACAGCTCAACTTTGGAGACAGAATTAAGGGGTGGCCAGGAACTGGGAACCCCTGGCTTGGTTATTTTTTGTTTTGCTGTGCCCTTAGCTGTTTTATTTCCCTCTGCTTCCGCAAGCTTAAAGACGTTGGCCTTATGTGACAGGTGACTGTATTTAAACAGAGGGTGCTTTCTTGCTTGTGTTTTCTTCACAAATAAGGCTTCAAACAGCCTATGACAAAGAAAGGCTAGGAAATACACAGCTATAAAGCTTTTTGGAATTTCCCGTTTTAAAAGGTATATGTCATGTTACACTTTCTTAGCAAACTGGAAGAATACTTACTGTCAATCCTTGTTCTCCTGGTTTTCCTGGCTCACCCTTTGAATAAAAAAAGAGTGAATAATTTCAGCAACATCTCTTGAATCCAGTTTTCTATCCAGTAATAAGGTATCTTAAAAATTTCATTATTAAAGAGGTATGGCAGTTGACTGCACATTAAACATTACTTTTTTGCTTTTTTAACCTGGTAGTCCAAATCACAGACATCTTAAGAAGTACTGCTTCCCAATCATGTAATGGTATAGTTCTCAAGGCAAGAGTTAAGTATTGGTGTTCTGACTCTGTCCTTTGGTTCCAAACATAATATTCCATTCCATGGTGCTGAAGGACACAGAAAAAGGTTATTTTCACATATGTGCTGTATCCCACAGTTTATATATTCCAAGATTACTGCTCTGTGTCATCACCTCAGCCAGCAGGCATAACTTACCATTGCCAGTTAACCTGTTCCATAAAACCATGAATATTGGTATTCTGAAGCCATGCAATAATTACTCAGCTGTTAAATACCTGGACTGGCTTTCAAAATGGTAACCCATCATTTTTCCAATGTATTCTCTTTCTGTGGGCACAACTCTACATAAAGTCAGAACCTATCTTCTCCCCTTTCTTCCCATATGAACACATGTGTCTGTAGAGACAGTAAAATGTATCAGTCAACCAATACTGGCTAAAAATACCTACCCAAAAAAACCAGAGCTCTTACCATTTTAGTGGTCTGGTTTATACATCACTCCCTTGAAAACCCAACAGAGCATAGGGCAGTCCATGCACTATTGTATCAGCACAGCTGCAGGGTCCTTTTTAGCAGCTTTGTCATAAAAGAAAGCCTGTCATAAAATTGATGAGAACTGTTCTGATGCCGTTGTTCTTGGCAACTGAAAAGAATCAGAACTGCTTCTCTGGGCATGTGTGCATTGCATTCGGCAGCATCTGCAACCACACCAAGACATCCCGGAGAAAGAAGCCATGGAGGCATAGGTTTCTGGCTGGTCATTGCCCCAAAATACCATCTTATGGCTGTGGTGACTGTAAACCTTCCTGCTTGCGAAGGACAGGCTGGAAGAGAAGCCCTGCTTTGTCTAACCCTGCAAAAGAGGCAATGTCTGCCTAGTGGTCACTGGTCACTGTACAGACATCCTCCTATAGCTGTGTGATGCTGCAATGCCCCAACCTACAGCACAGTGCAGCTGCTGTTTTCAGCTCACTAGCTCAAAGGTCCACATGAGTCTTTACCTCAAAGACAAAGCCATCCTTACTTCTCAGGTAAGTTTTCCCTTTACAGCTCTCCTGTTTGACTGTATATCACACAGCTATGCAGGAACAAGCCTTCTGAGGATCAGAAACATTAACCTGAGGGTACAGAACAGTAGAGAGGGGCAGCAAACTGGATGGTTTCTACCTGACTGCTTGTTTGATTCTAAAGCACTAATATGAACTGATTTTCCATAATGTTATAGGGCTTAAGACAGCCACAGCTTAAAAACTATAAAAAGAAACTCTCTCTTGCCATCTAAAGTCAAAACCAGTACAGAACTATTATAAAATGGAATGACCTCATGGCATAAAATGCATGACTTTCCTGGTATGAGAAACACTAATGATCCTTTTGCTAAAAAGCACAAAATAACATGCAGCCATGCTGTAATCAGCAAGGCCAGCTGATTCTGCCAGCCCCTTGTACTTGAATTATTGACACACTATTGCTGCAGCCAGAAATGGATTCTGGTTTCAGTCTTGCCATTACTAGATCAAACCAGCATCAACGCTGCTCACCACAGTCTATTTAACCACAATAAAAGAACACAGCAGAGACCCAGAAGAGGCCCAGAGCCTGACATGCCACAGAACTAACGAGCAATGAGAAGGAAGAAAAGCATCACAATGAGAGCTACAGACTTTAATGTCATTTCATAACCTTGAGCTAGAACTTATGACGGCAGTAGTGGTAAAAAACCAAAACCAAAACAACACAAGCAGCAGCAGCCCTAGAATCCTAGAGGTCTCAACTGGTCAGCTTTGCTGGATTTTCGCAGGAAATTTTAGCAGCATCTTACTATTACCCTGTTATATTACATTTAGACAGTTAATACCTGAATAGGGTTAGAACAGGAGTGTAGATATTTTCTTTCTTGGTTTTATCTAAAAAGGCCCTGCAGGAAAAATTTATGCCTTCCTGTCTTGGTCTCATGTAACAAGCTACGCTTTTTCTTCAAGAAACCAATTTCTGTTTCCAGTGCTGGTCCTCACCTTGCTGGTTCCCCCTGTGTCTTCTTGGCCACAATCTTTACTTGCCAAGGATGTGAAGGTGTGTGTGCATCTGTACATGTGCCATTTCATCTTTCATGTCTCCCTCCTATCTGTGATCCCCCTTCCACACTGATAACACAGTGGCATTCATGGTGAATAGAGAGATAGTTCTATCAAAAGAATAAAAATCAAACACATACTTTGCTAAAAAGTCATGTGTTTAGGCATTTTTTTAAAAAGTGTGGGATTGATCCTGTGCCTGAAACAAACAATACACAATATACTGGCTTCTGCTGCTTGTCCTAATGAAATATGGGGGCTGAGCCAAAGAAAAGGGTACTTGTTTAAAGATAGCAGAATCGAATGACAAACTTCATCATGCCTTGGACAGCTTTAGCAGCTTATTACTTTATTCCATGACTTTTGAGTTTAAACCATTAAGAAGAGAGAAGTCAAGCACATCCATGCTATGAGGTCTCAAATTCAGCTTTATCTTGAAGTTTGAATAGAAACACTTATTACTCGTGGAGAGGGGCAGGCTCCTCACACAGCTATTAAACATCAGTGAGCAACTGAGAAACCTTAGAAAGTGTGGGAAAACTGACAGGGGTGGGAGTCAAGGAACCTTGGTGTTACTTCTGGCCCTGCTATATACTTGTTCTGTGTTTGGGGGGCTTCAGCTATACCATGAAATCCACCTGTGGTTCAGCCTCCTCATGTCTTACCTGACAATCTTACCTCAGGAAGCATCTTTGAAACTAGGCTGGCATACACTTGAGAGAAATGTGGACACCAAGGCAGCAAGAGACTAACTCACCATCAAGCCGGGCATCCCACGAGGACCGTCTTTGCCGGTATCTCCTGGGGGACCTCTGGGTCCTGGTGGTCCTGGAGGTCCAGGGGGTCCAGCTTGTCCTTGGTCCCCCTAAACAAATAAAAAACTCATTACAAGTTTGCTTTAGAGACATGAACCACATAAAAACACATCACTTCACCAATAAAGAGTGCAAGACGGGCTGGAAGAAGCTGCCATGAACTGGACAGTGGCTTCTTCACTGCTTATGGCAGAAACAGCACTTTGCCTTGAAGACCAGCAGTCTGTATCTGTCTGGTGCAAACAGCCACAGAGAGGAAGGTTCAGATTCTAAACTGCTTGTCTTACTACAGCACATATGCCAAAATCTGGGATAGTCTCGAAATATTTTACTCATTTAGCTCTCCAGAGCAAGTGACTGTTTTCGATAAGCATCTGTTTGCTTCATGATTTGCATAATCATAACAAAGCTGAGGCGAAAAAGAAAAGTCGCAGCTGAGAATATACAGATTTGCACAGCAATTTCCCAAACCCATGAATGATATATGGATAGATTTCAAAAATGGGCATGGAAAATAACTGCTTTCCCATGAAGTTGTACATAATTTTCCATCTGTTTTGGAAGGCTGTTTTATAGTGACAATTAAGCTAACTCTCTTCATTTTTACCTATTAATTTGTAAAAGTCAATTTTCAAGACATAATACCTTCCCCTCTAAAAAAGAAAAGACACCCCAAAATGGTGCTTTAGTTATTTCCAGCACACCACTGCAAACCGCTGGAAAAAGCTGCTGGCATCTCAAACATGGATCACTTAGCAAAGCCAGCCATAGTCTTTTAACTGTTAGTACCATTAACAGTTGTTTCATTTCAAAGCATTTTCAAATGAACAACCTGCTATAAGAAGGCATCTGACAAAAAAGGTACAGCAAAGAGTAAACTGAATGTAAAGAAGAACCAGACTCCAGTGAGATGAAGCACTACCTTAATGAGGCGGCGTTTAATGAGCTGCTGATCAGCAGAGAGAAACCCATGATTGATTTTAGGAAACACCATCTGATCAGGCAGGTGAGGTCAAAGGTTGAAGATCAAAGATGAGAGAATTGAAGAATAGACATCAGAAGGCCCGAGAAAGAAATAAAGACATATTCATTAGATTTGTAATAGCTAATGTAATATGAACTGGTGCTTCTGCCTAAAAGAAACTGTGCATTTTCTTTTGGAAAAAAATTAGCTCGATTGTACAGGACATACTGCTTATGAGTTAAATCATACACAATGACTTAAAGGTGTAACTGTTTTCTCCCCAAATTTTGTATGAGAATTCTTCATGTGTATTAATTTTTTCCTTACCCAGGCTCTAAAAATCAGTATTTTTGTATGTTGTTCCTTCAGCAAAGCTTCTAGAGACAAAGCACCGGTTCAACTTTCAGTCAGATTTTCTAACCAGCATATTGTGCCATGAAGAATGGTGTTACTTTTATAAGGACTGAAGTTCCAGCTTGATCAGATTGCTTCCTACTTAATTTGCAAATCCACTTTCAAAAAAATCTGGATGTACAGATTAAATCTCTGATATCTAACATGAATATCTGACTCTACATGTAACCAGTATAGAGTTCACTGACATTTTCCACACTCATGTATGCCTCAGGGAAGCAGAACAGAAAAAACTCATCTGAAAATAAAATACTGACCAAGACCATGGGGAATATAGGCATTTCCAGGGGTAACACTATACACAGTCACAAATTTGATTCCACGCTCTGCATCAGGAGTACTTAGATCAATGCAAAGGCAATGAAGGTTGGCTTAGGTCCACCACAAGGATTCACTGGTATTCCATGTTAAAAACAATTTTTCATGCGCACTTTTATGCTGATACAGAGAGACCTGACTGAACAGGTACATGTCAGCCACAAACCTTGACGGTGAGGATCTGATTACTGTGCAGAGCAGCAACTGTGGGGAAGCCTGGCAGACCCTAGGGACACAGCATAACATGGTACGAGAACAGCACAACAAAAACATCACAGAGACAATTTACTAACAGACAGACAGAACAAACACTACATTTAGTACACCCCACACTGCCTACTGACAGGAAACGGCATCTCTGTCATATGGGAAACAGAGTTAGGTCTGCACTACACTGCAGATGCAAGTTGATACTTCACAACAAGAATACCGAGAGATTTTAGAAGGAGCAATCCCATGAAGGTATCTTTCCTTAAAATTACAATAAATTGTTATGATCATCTGACAGTTGTTAAAACTATCAGCCAGCAGATGACTGAGCCATTTTCAATTAAAATGTACTACAGCACTTCAGGAGATCTATGTAGAAAACCTTGACTCTGGATTGCTGCAGAAGTTGACAGCAATGACAGTATATTCTGAAGTGCATTGAATAATTAATATCCTGCTCCTTACATTCTGTTTAACATATGACATTCATCACATAAACTGGTACCACACACACACAACTATAAACACTGAACATAAATCTACTGCTAGATCTTGGGTAGTCCATAATGGCCATGGTCAAAGTTGTCAAGACATACATAGCAGTATTTTCACAACCATTTTTACCCCTCAAGTGCTGTATGCCACATATGGTTTCTCATATTCTACTCTACCAATATGTGCAGAACTTGTACTGTACTGGTATAAAAAGGAAGAGTGTGGTAATTGTGGCCTGCTGTCACAATACAAGGGGCTGAATTTTGCTCTCAGTTTAACACCTTTCTTGAGCTGGCTTGCAGGGTGTGAATTAAACCTGATAAAGCCAAAACCTTATCCAGCTGAGCAGTGAATTCCTAAAGAGGAAGAAATCCCTAAGTCCTCTCCTTGCCTTATGGACAGCACATTGTCAGAAGCAAAGGCTTGTTCTATAGCAGAGAGATGTTAGGCTGAGGAACATAGAATAAAATACAGCCAGGGAGCTCTAAGCCCCTAGATAGCCACAGACCACCTTTATGAGGTAGACCTGGTAGCACAGCCCCTCTGGGGGCTCCTCCTGGAGCAAACAGCTGCACCATTGCACCTTAGTACCTCTAAATGGAAGGCTGTGCCCAGCTCTTGCTGCCGGGCAAGTAGCCTTCTGAGGAGCCCTGCATGAAGGCTCTGCTGGTGCAGCCCACGGTGCCACAGCACAGGAGCTCTTTGCAGTCCAGCTGGCCTGGTGGGGCGCACCAACAGGCCAGGGATAGCCTGCCAGGTCTCTCGGCTGCAGCAGATTCTTTTAATGTGGCAAATACTTGCTCTGTTCATCACACGAGAGATCCTCTGGATCACAAAGACTGCACCAGTCTTTACAAAAAAGGCAGAGTAACTTTCTGATGCATACGTGTTCTTCACTAGCATCTTGGAGTCGCATTTAGCTTCTCTTGCTATGCATCCATGAGATGAGGAAGCTAAGACCCTGTAAGTCGATCCCATAAAGCCAGTGGCTAAATGCAGCCTTCCCACTTAATTGGGATGAACTGTGGTGTGGCTAACTGCATTTCTCAGTGACCTGAAATCTCCTCTTTAGAAACAAACAGAAAACAAAACCAAAAAAGGCTAAAACTCACACCATATAAAAGGACTCAATCCTGAGACACTGATAAGACTGGAATGATACATCATTTAGGAAACAGATGTATCAAACTTGCATTTATCTTATTATGGAATATATGTTAAAGAAGTTATTAGAGAGTAATGTGCCAGAATCTTTACATCTGTGACTCATTAGCCCTGCTGTGCACATGGTCCATTTCTCTTCCAGATAAAACTACAATACCCATGTAATAGAAATGAGCACAACCAAGAAACGTACATAGGAAGTAAAATCTGAATAGCAAATAATAAATTACATTTATTGAAAAGATGGGTAAACAGAAAATATTTAAACAACTTCATTTTTACTCATAAGCCTTTAGAGTTACAGCACAGTAATTTTCAGTTACCCCTAAATTAGCATAATCACAATTTGATGTTTTAAACTCATATTAATTTTGATTTATTTCATCTTCAGCATGAAGGAGAACTGAGAATTAATTAATAAAGCTGCTTATTCAGAAAATATACTGGTTTGCCATGAAACTTTTTTTTCCTTGAGAAGAAATTAAAGCCTTTGGAAAGATTTGTGTGGCTGTACACAAAATCATTTACACACAGCACTTCACAGACCAGCCCCAGCATTCCCAAAGCTTCCCAACACCACACAGGACTAAGTTCAAGATTAGCCATCAGTACTGCAGTTTTCTGTCTAAATAAGCAACACATGAGAAAAAGGGACAATCCCATCCTTCCATCTGCATCTAAGTTACTTCTTTCAGCTTGTTCTCAAGTAGGACAAAGCTTTCCTTCCTTTCCCCAAAGCCTTCATAACCTTAGACATAACAGTCGGATACATGCAATGTCAGTTTGGACCCGGATCATCGCCCCATGAGTAACACGCATCTTTGGAGAGAGCCACAAACACGGGAACACTAAATGGAACCCAGCAAAGAAACTACAATGAGTCCATAGTTTTTGCATGTGTGGGAGGCTTTAGGAGGCATTTCACCCTCTGGCATCCATGAAAGATAATGCTGGCACACAATGAACTTCTAAAAAGGCATAAAAAGAGTTATCCTTCCCACAAAATGAGTTCTCTTCCTTTCCTGTCACTCTGCTACAAATATAGCTAAAAATATCCCCTGGATCTATTTTATTTTTTCTCTGTCTAAAGCTGTTCTGAACGATGGATTCAAAGTTACTCAATATTCTCTTTATTTGGTCTGATTCTTGAACTGCACATAGGAAGGGTTCTTGTTCTACACCCTGGGAGGCCCTAACAGAATACAAAACACTACAGTCATCAACAGTGACCACTGGTCTACTAAATTCCTCTGCTGACAGCTACTCAAGCTCACCCTGAAATGCTAGCTGGTTACAATTTCTAAATTAGCACAGTTGTTGCATGCCTCACTGCCATTTTTGCCCAAATGCCAAGCAAAACACAATGCCTGATGGAGGCCAACAGCCATGGGACCACATTACCTACCTGGAAGCGTGAGTAAAGCCTACTTGCCCCATGCAATGGCTACTGAGAAAACCGAGGGAAGCCGGAACATCCTATCATTCCCTTGTCTGATTTTTTTACTGAGATGAAATGGTTCTCCTGTTACATTCATCACAGCCTTGAAGGATGCAATTCCCACTAGCTGTCCTAGATTTTTCACAGTACTTCCAGCTTTGTCCATTGGTCCACATGAGGTCAATATTATAAGGTCATCATAATCTTGTCACGGGCAAGTATGATAACATTAAGCAACAGTGTCACTGGTTTTACACTATGCTGCATACGCTTCAGTTTGACTATTGCATTTGCTCTGTATAGTAAATATCACAGTCCTCCCTAGAATTTTCCTTCTGCCCTGCCAATAAACCCAAGCTGCACAAGCTTGCATGTTCCTGTGAAGACATGGTAAATGAGACAGGAATTACCACCTGCTGTTCTCTTGCACTTCCTAAGGTTACAGCCAGCTGCTGCTATTTCACATCAAATCACACAGGCTTCAGGCCAGAGTGATCCTGACACTCTTTATGGTTGCTCTGCCTCTCTCCAACACCACCTCCAGTTCTAATTAATCCCTCAGACTGAGTGCTAGTCCTGTGGCTAATTATTGTACCTGCCCTGGGGAATATAGTGTTTGGTATCACCCTGTACAGTGCCATGGACTCTCAGCAGGAGCTCTTTTATATAATCCCTTTTATCATAACTGCTGCTTTCTCCAGCAGCAAATCTGCTAACAAAAACAGTAGACCACAACAAGACAAGAATCCAGAAATTTCTTTTCACTTAGGCAAACATTCAGAAAAGAGTTTTGATTTGAATACATTATATAATGATTCAGACGCTGTATTAAAATAATTAAAATGTTGTGTTTAAGATCTAGCATAAACAGATCACTGTAAAAGCATTATTTCCTATAATAACCTTTGTACTCACAGTGAATTCTACCTGACACTGCATTCAAACTGAATAAAATTGGAAAAAGCCAACACTTCTCTACTTTTGTCCTATTATTAGATGAATTTTCAGTGAGGCAAATGGCTCTCCTACACAACTCAATTATGTGTTCTGATGAGTGATCACCACCTGACCTCCATAAAATACCCTTCCTGAAGGCAAACCTGCTACTCTCACTGGAAGTGGTGGTAGGCATCCAGTTAACTGCAAGATGGGCTAGACCGTAACCAAGTTGGTTCTCAACGAAAAAATCTTCTGTCCTGGCTTATGTTTCTCCTCAAATTTTATACCTGCTGCAGTTATGTGATGCGGGTAAGTGGTTCAAGCTTCTTCTATGGTGGTTATTACGACTGTATTAAATTTTTTAAGAGTTGTTTTCAATCAAATTTGTCTAACTCATATGTTCAGCACTGCAGCACTTCTGTGTGACAGCTGTAGTTTGAGATACAACAACTACATGATGTATTTTCAGTCACAGGACGGGGCTGTAGAAAAAGGAACAGGATGTACAGAGACTTCCTTCCTCACCATTCCTCTGGCATTACTAAAAAGGGGCAAGATGCAAACCAACTGCTGGAGAACGAAGATATGCACTGCCTAGTTCTTAAGGCAGGAATGACAACATCCTCGTCTCGGGAGCAGGTATGTGGCACTTTCTCTGGAGTGTCACAGCTGTTCTGCATTCTCCAAGGGAACTTCAGGAGCTTCAAAGGCATATCTTGGCCCTGGAGAGTCATTCACAGCCAAAAGGACACTCTCGTGAGCTCTGACTCTCAAGTCTGAGTGTCTCAACGCTTTAGACAAAGTTGGCAGCCAATACCATCTGAGTTCTTTCCTAACTTCTCCTAGTTACAGAGCTCCAAGTTACCTTGCTCTAATTTGTTACCCTAGTTTCGCCTTAATGGAAAACAGGGGAGCCACAACAGCCCAACGCCAGCAAAGTAGAACAGATAATTAGTCCCAGGAATGGAGTAGGTAAATACCCCTGTTGCCTTCTGGCAGATGAGGAAACAAAGTCTTAGAAGTTAAATTAACTGCCCACAGACAAATTGGCATTAAACCAGATGTCCAGAAGTTTTCTCAATGATTCTGCTTTGGTGAAAGTTACGTTATCAGAAGGAATCACTAATGTTTTTTTAATATTCTTATTGTGGCACACTAAGAGTGCAGTTTGAAACAGTAGCTAAATACAGCTTATAACTTGATCTGTAATTTGACCTACACAGCACAATTATCAATAGAAGAAACTACCATGAGTGTAATCACAGCGGTAAAGTGTGATATTAAAGCAGCACTCTCTGTGTGCTATATGCTTAAAGTAACATATAGTGAAACAGAAAATACAGTTTTAGATATAAATAAGAATCATCAAGAGCAGAAGAAATTAATAGATTATGTTTAAATTATGCAAAATTTTATTTTATTAATATAATACTTTCACCCTAATACTATACATTTTTGCTTTGACAAGATGTTGAATGAGGATAAAAATTATCAGCATGAAACATTTGGGAACAAAGCTTCCTCTAACATAACTGATTTACCTATATTCATTACAGTTAGCAAAGTCAGCCTGACCTCACTCCAAAAAACTAAGTTTTGCTTTTGGGGAAGGCAAGAAATCAGATTAATTTATATACTACTATTTATTTTGTGAAGCAATCCTGTTCCTTTCTTAAAAAAAACCAAAGAAACAACAACAAACAAACAAAATGAAAACAAAAACAGACTCCCCAATATAGTACAAAATAGGATAGCTTTAAAGGAGGGTGAAAAGTTAACGGTCATGGTTTAATCCTTCAGTAATTAGTATTTTCTAATTTATGATTGAGGTACTGATTCTAAGGAAATGAATACAGGTTTTCCATGCATTGTCACTAAGAGCAGGAAAAGGGTCATAATGTTTATTATCTATTTCCTAGAAACATATTAACTAATAATAATGCATACATATTAAAAAAAGGCTTTTTAAAATTTTCATTTAAAAAAAAATCAGGTCAAAATTTACTGCTCACATATCTTTAATTTCCCTTTAATATAGGTTAGTTTATAAAAATTGTGTCTATAATAGAACAAGTGAAGCAATACTTCCATTCTAAAAGAGAGCTTATGTCTATATATACACACACATTTGTATTTAGTTATTTTAGTAAACAGACTACTTCCAGGACTATTTTTGTCAATACTAGGTAATTTTGAAATAGTCTGTCAGCAAAGAAGAGTAGAACTTGCAAAGCAATAATTTCTCTCTATCAGGCAGCAAATAAGTAGCACATATATTATAAAGTAAACAGGGGACAGGGTTAACTAGAGAAGAACATTACGTTTCTATCTGAACCTAACTGTTTTAACAGGACTCAAGGAATGTTTTTACTCTTCAAGTCAATAAAGGTTAAGAAAATTAAAAAAAAAAACTTCTGAGTTCCTGTCTTTTCTAGAACTTCATCTTTTCTGCTTAAGCTATTTTAGAGATATTATCAGTTCTGTGCCACCCAAGCCAGCACAAAAATTTACTTAAACATACCAAAAGGAGAAAATTATTTTATGAAAATACTTAAGTATGGCTTCTGGGTGGTATTTCACTTCACCTAGACCAAAACCAACTTAAAACCAGCTGCTAGCTAATGATTTCTAGCCCTTATAAGCAGGAAATCTGTCATGTATCTGAACTAAAGGACAGAAGATATTTATTATGTCATTTACAGAAGGATGAGAAAAGACCAAGAATCATACCGTCACTAAGGTGGAAAATACTTCCAAGATCATCAAGTCCAGCCTTCGACTGAACATCACAATCATCCCCTAGTCAGATCACCTGGTTATGAAAGGAGATCAAGTTGGCCAAGTAGGTCCTGCTTTTCTTGAATCCATGCTGGCTGGGCCTCATGTCCTGAATGTGCTGTGTGATCTTATTCAACATGATCAGTTCCATAACCTTTCCTGGCACTGAGGTCAGGCTGACAGGCCTCTAGTTCCCCAGATCCTCTTTCTGGCCATTCTTGTAGATGTGCATCACACTGGCCAACCTCCAGTTGTCTGGGACCTCCCTGGTTAGCCAGGACTGATGATAAATGATGGACAGTGGCCTGGCAAGCTCATCCACCAGCTCCCTTGGTACCCTCATGTGAATCCCCTTTGCCCCATGGACTTCAGAGTGTCTAAGAGGCACAGCAGGTCTAATTACTTCCTCCTGGATTACAGGGGGTCTATTCAGATCCCTATCCCTGTCTACCAGATCAGGGGGCTGGTTGACCTGAGGAAAACCAGTCTTTCCATTGAAGACTGAGGCAAAAAAGGCATTAAGTACCTCAGCCTTTTCCTCATCCTTGATTGCAAAGTTCCCCTCCACATCCAATAAGACATTCCGTACTAGCTGTTCTGTTCCCAAACATTCACCTCCAAAGACCAATTTCCATTATCAAGGTGCAGTCTCTAGTTGGACAACATATCCTTTGCAGTCCTACCGTTATGAAATTTTCAAGGACTTTTTTTAAATTGGACTAGAGCTGAACAACTGGAAAAAAGCAGCCTGATATCACCGTTTATTCTAACAGTCCACAGGCTAAACTCCGTCATTTTTAATTTTCTCATGGCTCAATACAGTAGAGCAAATCTCCATGGACATTTCATGAAGCCATGCCCTCTGCAAAAAGAAGAGCATCTGAAAGATATACTGACATTACCATTTCTTACACTGGTATCGAGGAAAGCTAGTTCTGCATTTGACCTAAATGTTTAGTCAACCAGAACTTTAGAGTAATTAGAGATCTGATATAAAAATACATAAAGAGATAAAACAAGAACTTTTCCCAAGTAAGATCAGGACTTACCATCGCCACCTTATCAGTGGTCTCATGTTATTAAAAACTATATTAACTTGCTACTCAAGCTCAAACTCAAACTCAGGGTATGAATTTCAGTATCACTCACACTACTAGAATGTGTTTTGGCTCATATTTTCTACAGGTAGTATAGACATAGGTAGATCAAGCCACATGGCATTATGATAGAGCCCTTATGCCACTTCTGCACAATGAAGGAGACTGATCCACAGATTACTTCTGAATACTTAAGAAAACTCCTCAGATTCTTAAAAAAAACTAACACGAAAAACCAGCCACATTATTCTAAAAATACAAGTGCCTGACCACTGGGTGATATTTGCAGGATTGAGTTCTTAGTGTATGACTTTATTGAAGGTATTTTCAAGAAAACCTGAATTCCAAAGCAGTTCAGTATTTATTCTACATGTCCAGTGACTGTGAACATTTTGAGATAACTGATTACTACATTTATGGGTTTGAAATTATTTCAGAAAGATCCCTCAAAAATCTCAAGGTGAAAACTTGGGTGGGACAGAAGACAGCAATATCTTTGCCTCTTTCAAAATGTTTCCACAAATTTATTTTCAGCAGAATTTTGGAAGATTAAGGTCTCGTCTTGATCTGGACAGTCTTTACATTTTATTCTGATTTCTTTTACTAAAATGCCTGGAGGAAAGAAAGCAGCTTTTCTAAAGAGTAAGGGTCATTTTGAAATTTCAGTCATAGCTTGAAACACTAACAGATTTTGCTAAGTTAGACGCTTGTTTCAAGCCAATATGTAAAAACTTAAACCCAAAGAAACTTCAGGCACCTTACCTGTAAAAAATTAATTAGCATTAAAATGTTTACTTCTCTTAGATAATATATCCAATCTGTCTGCAAACTTGTCAAATCCAATCGTTAATATCAAGCCCCAGTTATTTTCAGGCACAATATTTCTTGAAAAGAATATTGTATGCCATTTACGTCCAAACTCATTTATTTTACACACGCAGTGATGGAAAACTATGTGCAAAGGTAACCAACCAGGACTAAATGGCTTTAGTTTCATTTGGTGCATGAGTAGCTCACACATCAAATTTCTATTATTTATATTGTAAATCCCCTGGCACAGCAGGTTGAGCAGACTCACCCTGAAGACAGTCATCAGAAGAGATAACTGCTGTACCATGAAACATAAAATGGTCAGAGGCTTCACAGTACTTACTACTTGTGAAATATGCAGGGGAAAAAAGGAGAAGATGCTGTAGAACACATTCAAAATAGATAAAGGGAAAACCAACACCACCAGGCAAATTTGCCAAGTTAGACCCACCTATTTAAAAAGGAGGTATGTTACTGCAACTTGCATTGAGTAAAGAGTTGGTGAAGTTTCAGCTTGTCCACAAGATGCTAGTCACCACCTCTTCCTCTCCACTGCTGACCTTACTGAATTCCTCTTCTGTAATCAGATACAGAATTCAGTCTCAAGTGGCAGCTGCTGCTGCAGATACAACTTTGTGATGTCCTTATATATGAATTCCTCAGGTTGGATATTTCCTGATTTTTATCTGCACCTGATTTACCAAATCCACAAAGTAGTCATAACCATGATTTGTGTGGCTCAGTAAGGATTCTACTGCCTTCCAGTATCGGGAGTATGTCTTGGCGAAGTGGGATACAACAGTCTCTGCATAGCAGAGATCCCATTGCAGCATCACTGACCAAACCTGCATCTTCTTATTGGGCACTGCAAACATTTTCAGAGCAGGAACTGAAAGCCACAAATGCTTAACCAGTCAATAGCTCTTACAACTCTTCAACATTTTGCCAAGCTTTCTGCATCATCATTCCCTTGTGTTGATACTACTTCATTTGTTCTCCAGTGTTCAGACCTCTGGGCCTTTCCCTGGAAACTTCTCTAACAGTCATAATTCCAGATTCTTACCCTCAGCTATGTAATACTCTTCACAACATTGTTCTTCCATATTTGTTATTGCATCCCTCTCTGATATTTCCATCAAATTTGCTCTCCTGTTCTTTTGACACTAAGGCCACAGTTGTGAATGTGAATGTAAGAACACACATGGGCCTGTCATATGCCACCTGAATGGCGCATCCTCTCCTAAGCTGCAGGCACTGCGCTGCTCTCTTCCCCTGCCATCTCTCTCCTCACATTCCCCGTGAAGCTCTGTAGCACACAACCAGACAAAATATATAGCCCAGTATGGCCTCTGAGAGATACTACATTTGCTTAGAAGTTAAAAGGAAATTTTTACATTATTCAGAACCTTTAGTTCATGTATTAGTTAGCCTAGAAAAAAAGCACGTTGCTCTCATTGCTACTCTCTACTTTCCTTTATTTAAGTAGTTTTCCAATTCTTCTTACTGAGTTTCAACTGAAATAATATTTAAAGCTGTTCACTCTCAGGCCGCTGGCTTTATGATGTGCAGTCCTAGCACCAAGCATAACAGGACACCCTGGCAGTTAACAGAACATCAAAATCAGCTGTAAAAGCATGTTGTGACTTTAGATAATCTTGTTGACTGAAAAAACCTAAAATCCAATTAAATCAAATTATATGAAACAAGACAGTAGAATAAAATAAAGTTGCAAATTCAAAATATTCAACATAGTTAACAGAAGAAAATAATCCATGGAACATACTGTTATGGAAAAAATTATAAACATGTAGCTGAAGAGATTTACTATATCATCTGAACAATGTAACCAAGCATTTTCTAATGAAGCACAGATGTAAAGAAGAGTGAACTAGCACAGCCAAGGCATTTGAACTTACACTCCTGTATTCCTCTATTTCTCTGTTAAAATAAACATGATATTTAGAAATTAAGAGAACCTTTACATTTCCTAAATTAAACCATTTTCTAACTGTCTGGATTATAACTATGAGGTGATAATACAGTTATTATTAAAAATATTAAATAAAAGTATCTCAGGAAAAAGAGCTAATACATGCATACATTATATTTGTTTATAATTCACTAAGCATTAGCTACATTTTACATGAAATCCAGAAGTACATTTATTAGAAACCCACTGGCCCTCTGCATTGTGGAAGCCCATGCATGGCATGAACACATTGCTGGGGAAACTGAACGGTTTGGTTAGGAAAGCCAGCTTTATACAGCAAAGCAAAATCACTGTGAATCCTGCTTCCACCCACAATGGAAACTGTACACTATGGAATCATTAAAGTCTTCCCGGACACTACCTGCTCACGTTCAGTATTACTGTCCTGCAGACACTTCAACATGCAGGGTAAATGCAGCTAATAAGCATAATTAGCTCAAACAGTGTGTTTTAATTTAGCTTTGCACTAAAGACTAATTGCCTACTCAGCGAAGGGGAAGTGTAACATTTTTTTTAAGATGCTTACCCGAGGGCCCTGATCACCTTGATCTCCCTGCAAAGTGGAAAGATGAGATGATAGGTTTAACACAGCATCTGTGTGCTACCCAGCTCTCTTACATAATCTAACATTTCACTGCATCAATACAAACGGTCTCTCGAGTTCATGCTGGGAGGGCTTTCCAGTCACCTTGTAAGAATCACCCAAACATCAACTCACCTTCTCGCCTTTTGGACCAGGAGGGCCCTGAAAGAAATAAAGGCAAAGATTAATTACTGATACTGATGAAGTCCTGGGACATAGCAAGAAACAGGTCTGTGCCAACCTGGAATTTCTTCCCAACAATCTATTTCCTTATAATTTTTAACTCCAAATGCCAGGGCTATTCCATAGATGGCTTCTTCACTGTACTAATAATAGGAACTGTGAACTATTTCTTGAATAGTTTGCTAACCCTGTGTGTTGAATCAGCCTACTTGGACACGCAAAACTATGCCTAAAATGACAAGATTTCTACTGATTTCACTTAGGGACAATAGTTTATCTCCTATCAGACAATAAAAGTTTTCTAAGACTGTAAAAGTTCTTTGCAAGTGCACTTAATATATTCAAATATATATAAATCAGTCACATATTTTGGCACCCTCCTTGTCTTAGATTGCCAAAGAAAAATGGATCAGGAAATCTAAAAGTAGGGCTTTCATTCCTTTCTTTGGCAGTACTGATGTTTAGTCTCAAGCATACTGTTTAGACAAAATGAGCTCTTTGTGTAACATGATTTTGCAGGACTATTACTTTTTGTTACTTACCACCCAACAAACAGTAAGGTGACAGAATCACAAATATGGAGGTCCTTTCCTATTTCATTTTTATTGAGCACTTTGCAGAAAGCTAGCAGCAGGTTTCTAAACCACTAGTTTTTCAGATTAGTATCTTGTGAATAAAAAAGCTACCAGTCTGCAGAAAACTGGCTGCTTACACAGTGCAGACTCTACCTCCAGCTTGCTGAAAGATGTGCAGGTGTTTCATTACAAAGAAGAACCTGAGATGCATATGAAAGCAGCTGTAAACAGAGAAGGAGCCATTCAAGCTCTCATGGTTCACAGTTATAACACAAAGAGAGTGTGTGGCAGTGTGTGTATGTGTGTGTGAGGGTGTATGTATGCAGAGCAAGAAAAGACTGTCACCAACAACACTGGTAAAAATTCACGCGGTTCACATAAATGCAATGGAATGGAGGTCAGTCTGCTGTGTGTTAAAGACATGATCAACCACACGTAAGTCTTTGAGAATCCCTGTTGTAGCCAGTTTTCCGCTTAGTTTTAAAGGCTTCTAGTGTATGCCAGAGAACAACATCTGCTGCTAAACCTTACAAGGAGTTAAAGCATATGCCTCTCTGTCCGTAGCCTGCCATTTCTTCTCTCTGCTGTAGAGAACACAGAAACAAGTCTGCCTTCTGATGTCCCTGCATCTCCTTCAGGAAGGACAGTGCTCTCTGCCAGCTGAGTGCAAATTACCTGCTCAATTAACTATGACCCCTGCGCACTTCAAGTTGCCCTGCAAGCAGTTGGCCTCTTTAAAACCAAATTAAACAAAATAATTCAATAAATATATACTACCTAGCTTCACCTTTAAGGTGTCTCCATCTATTTTTTCTTTTTGTATACTTTAACCCTTACTCTCCTTTCCTGGTTCATGTGTTCGCATAAATACACCGAAAACTATGTGCAGCACCACCTACTTTTACCTACAATCTCCACAAACGTGTATTGTGACGTGACATTACAGTAGGGCAGGTCTGCTCGAACACTTACACATATATGCCACTGAGCTTGTGAATTTGCAAACTCATAGCATCAGTAACACAGTAATTGCAAGATAGGAAGAACTAAAATCAGTCAGTGCTGGCTGTTGCTGCCTTTCCCACAGCGAACACTGAGCACAAGTGAAGGGCTGTGCTCACGTGTTCTTCTACCTCCTTGCATTATCAAGCCATTACTGGCTCTGAATACCTTACTGGCTACAGAGTACAAACAGCATGACCCCTATCTGCTACAATCAGAATCCTATTTCTCAGGTTTTAGGCATGAAATTATAGATAACATGACATGACTGAGACAGTAAACAGAAGTTGCCTTGTGGGAGCTGTTGCTGCCTTCATTTAGATGCTCCGTGCCATTCTTATGCCCAAGAGTGGCCCTGTTTCTGATGGGTTTTGGCTCGTAACTTTCCTGAGGAGTGTTTGCCACAGCTCTGCCTGTTAGTAGAAACTAAGACAGGAGAGATCACATCAGCTACCTGAACTAAGCTGGGTCACTGGAACACAAACAAGTTAGAGTTTACATGAAAGCACAATCCATACCCAAACATGCCTTTTAGTAAGACTGAATCATATATCTCTTTTTTTCCTCCTGTTTCTGTGCAGGATTTTCTGAAAATGACCTGTGCATATCATAATCAGAATTTCTTTTGGTTTTCATTGTTCAGTGTTTTTTCTCCCTGAGTGGCACACACCATCATCTCTATCAAGTCACCCTTCCAGCACACAAATTTTTCATAAAAGTCTTCATAAGTACCTGGCAATTTTATTGTACCAGGAGTTAAAAACAGCTTTTCAAAAGGCCACAAGACCATTGCTGGTGTGAACATTCTCGCAAGCCTCTTCACTTTTATTTGCAATGCTTTTGCTTTACACAAGAGTCTTGAAAAACAAACAAACAATTGCAAACAAAAATAGCTCTTTTGAATGCAAGTGAAGAGAACCAGTGGGGTTTAATCAAAATAAAAATTAATGCAATACTTTCATGGCTTGGTCACCCATCTTTGGCCTTCCCCCCCACTGTTTCAATTGTCCCCTATTGTTTTTGCAACTTTAAACAGAAAATTCCTTTCCTCAGCCTTTGACATCTTCTTTCCATTTGTGCAGAGAAATTCTCCCAAGGTTTTTACTGCACAGTTTATTAGTGTGTGTACACTGAGTGGAGGCAGGGAGGAAGAAAAATCTTAGGGAAAGTTGGGTTTGTGGGGGTGGGGTGTGATTAGAAGACAGATTTGTTTAAAGGAGGGGAAGGTTTCTTCTGTTTAAGGGTACAGACACAAAGCACAGAGTGAGTAAAATTACACTAGTTCTGTAGGCCACAGCATAGACTTGCTGCTTTTTTCCCAGGGAGACTTCTGTGCTTTCGCTTATGAGATGGCAGAGATCAAGCCGCGAGCTGCTGAACAAATGTGAAAGCATTTTGTGTAAGTTACATGAAATGTCTGAGGTCAGAGCATTTCTGAAATAACTTTACAGTGTTTTCACTGCAAACAGAGGCTCTTTTCTCAAAGTGTAATTATCTACTCCAGACTACTATACATTTCCAAGGAGAGTTTATAGCCTCTTTCACATAAGCAAGGCCTTGTGAATCTCAAAAACATGCAAAATCTGCATTCATAATTAGGTGAAAAATACTACTGTTTTTAAACAAGGTCTCCAGAAGCAGGCTGAAAGGCTTCCAGGCACCTGCCAGCCAAGAACAAAGCTGAAATCAGGGTCAAATCCAAAAAAACGTCATGTTCAGGATTACTGACAGGTGACCCCCTTTTTTTTTTTGCTATCAAAATCCCATTTCCATTCTCTGATGAAATTTATATTGTTATAAATATGTGCACAAGAATAGAAAGGCAAGAGAATGCAGTACTAGAAAATAGAAGACTGATCCTTGCAGTCTTCATCAGACAACATTCCCTTAGAATTAACTGAGTGTGATCAGCATGATTTTTTTCACACAGCTGAAATTTTGTAATTCATTCCTTGAAATATGCTAATTTTGTATTCCACCCTTGAGGCCATTGCTACCTATATAGTTTTGCCAAAGTTACATTCAGAGACCTCTTAAAAAGACAGTAGTTGACTTATATTGGTTCTACAAACATTGATGATTACCAAAATTCTCTTCTAGATATATTCTCTCTGCATTCCTATTGCTACAGATCTGCCTTTAGCCATAACACAGGAAGTTCTGCTGTAAACTCACCCAAAAGGCTCCAAGAATTGATGGGATAGTAGAACTGAAAATAGTAAGGGATTCTTAGTACAGGGTTCAAAGAAACAGCAGTGGTGAAGGTTCTGTAGAAAGCTCCACAATCAGGACAGAGGAATGCAGATTTCTCCCGATTTAGACAGCCCATATGATGCCTCTGTAAAAAGGACCTGCCAGTCCCCAGCACAAGCTGGTGACAACAAACCAGTCAACTGACTGTTGTCAAGCTGGTGACAACAAACCAGAATCAGCTGTACTGTGATAGTCCCAGGTCTCATTGGGACCATCCACCTTCACGGCTCCCAAGGAACATGACATGTCAGACTTGACAGCTCCCATCAGACAGAGCTACCCCAGAAGACACAGGTAATAACAACCTTTCAGACGCTGTCACTCCTTTCCTACATTCCCACCACAACAGCCACACACTAAGGCAAGCTGGCAGCTGGAGGCCTGAATGTAGTTTGCAAGGTTCAGTTATCATTTCCATTTGGGATTGAAGAGCATGCAGTGCAGGCATCCCTACCAGCAGCTACAGCACCCACAGTGAGAGTGTGACCGGCAGCCTAAGGGAACAGCAGCCTTGCGCAGATGATCAGGAAAGTGAACCAGTTATTTCAATGTCATCCACAAATCCAAAAGGCAATCAGTTTGCCAGCTAAGTTTAATCATGTTTTCACAACTAAATAGCATGCCACACATTGCCTAGGTCAATTTAATACTGCAGATTACTTTGAGGGTAAAAGATGACTTTAGCATGTAACAACAAAATAATCAGATATGAAAGTCAAACTTTCTTTCTTTGAAACTTGATTCATGACTTCAATAAATTACAAGAATCTGACAGGAACAACAGTCTCCAATCTATCCTAAAATTGCAGCAAAAATATTAGGATCAGATATGCTGAATCATAGGAGGTTATACAGAGTATTATGAAATACCACTGTATGTATTAACTATTCCAGTGTTCCTACACTCATTTCAGTCCTGTGTCCACTATGCAAGCCCTGAACTACCAAGCAATGTGGCTTTGGCATCTGCTGAGTTTGGCCATGTTTTCAGCCAGAGTTTACGTATGCTAATTTACAATGCCAACATTTCACCTTGCATCATTTTTACAAGTACTCAGAATAATTTTCAGTGAATCTGAACAGTTTCTACTGCTGAAGTTCCTTCCTTTTTACACATTATATTCTTCCCCTGTAATATGACTGACTTATGGCGAAAACTTCAACCAACCACCCCTCAAAAGACTCTTACTAACATTTCATTTTCCCCCCTTATATTCTAAGGTTTTTGTTAAAATATCCTAAGGCAGAGAAAAAGAAACCTGAATTTTTAACACAATAATGATGACTGATTAAAAAAACATTATGTAAATTATTTAACCCAAGAAACATAAAACTTATTTATACAGCAATCTAGATAAACAGCTCAGTTAACATTCACAACAAGCAAATTGTAAATGACTCCTGCTGTAAATTCATACATCTGTATTCAGAAGTCAGTGATTTATAGCAATATATAAATCAGACAAGTTTATAAACTACAGGAAGGAGAACATAGTCTACCTAAAATGTGTGAAGAAACCATTTAGGCTGTAATTTAGACATTCATTTTTCATTCAGCACTCTTGCTGAAGTCGGGATGGGGTGCTTTTTTTGAAATTTATAATGCTGCTCACAAAACTCATCAGCTCACATTAGGAGCTGCAGAAGGGTCACTGCAAAGTGACTAATCCAGTACTCAGGAAGAAACACAGAGCCCAGTGTACCAAACAAGAACCTGCTAAAGGGGATCTCCTCTTCCTTTCTCTGACATACTTTCTTTCTTTGATTAATCAGTAAGACTGTCGTCTTCTCCTCCCCTTTCCCTTCCTTCTACAGACAAACATATTGTTTTTCTTTCAAAAAACTACCAAACAACACAAGCAGTCCTACAAAGAGTCTATGGTAGAGAGGGTATGTGACTATGTACTCATTGCCTGAGCATGAAAAAACAAGGATTAGCTTTACTATTTCCACACATTAATTTAAGTAAACATTATGATTTGAATCTGCTAAGTTTCCTGTGAGTTAAGTAGCTGCTGTATGTGCCAGTAAGACAAATTATACAGTGGCAGAAAGAAACTGGCACATTCTTAGAGAAAAGAAAATGGCTTCTGGTAAAGTCAAAAGCTTTCTGATTTTCACTTATTGCTCAATGCACTGTAATATATGTATTTCCTGAATCTTGGTCCTCATTGCCTTGTCTACACTGTATTTTCCTGTTCTCCTACTCATTAGATAAGCAGAAATTCACCAATGATGTTAGAGATTTGATGCAATACCATAAAAAAAAAAACAAACAAAAAACAAAAAACCAAAAAAACCCAAAAAAACCACAAGAAAACACCACAAAGGAAATTCCACTCTTGTAAACTGGTAAAACAGGACATAAAAATAGAGATGAGAAAACCTAATACTGCTGTATCTCTCACGTTATAAAACAACCAGAGTTTCTGATTTCAATAACAGGAAGGAAGGAAGATTGCAAGGAAGATACAAACACAATCTTGGTGACTTCAAAAACACAGAAACACACAAATTTTTGGCTGGCATTCAGAACTGGAGGAAGCCATAGTAAAACACAGCTGATGTGGACCCTACAAAATTAAAATTCACAAAGCAGACTGAACAGGGAACCTTTTTTACTATCACTGTTACATTTGCTATTTCCACCTCAGTCTCAGGATTTTTTTGAGTCAATCTATGATTTTTAACGATATTTTTAATGACAACATACTATCAGCTTCAGTGTTCAATATTTGGTTTATAAAACATTTCAAAAATGAGACATTTTTGATACAGACTGGTTGAGGCTTCCTACTCTTCCACCCATCCTCCAGCAGATCCCTGTCTCATTAGATGTCCACCTGAGACTTGAAAAAGCATCACATGCTATCTTAGAATCACCAAACAGTTTGGGCTGGAAGGGTTTAAAGGTCATTTAGTCCATCCCTCCTGCAATGAGCAGGAACATCTTCAAGTTGACCAGTTTGCTTCAACAGTTGTCCGTCCAACCTGACCTTGAGTTTTTCCAGGGATGAGGCATCCACCACCTCTCCGGACAACCTGTGGCAGTGTTTTACCATCCTCATTGTAAAAAATTTCTTCTTTACATATATCTAGTCTCAATCTACCCTCTTCTAATTTAAAACCAGTAACCCTTGTACTACCATAATAGGCCCTGCTAAAAAGAATAGCATGACCAACTCATCCTCCAGTAACTTGGGTAGGCTGCACTTCTTTACTTTGCAGAGCCTCCTTAATTCTTCCTCTTCTTTTTTCCCCACTTGATCCTATACTCAATGACTATACAGTAGAATTTTTTTTTTTATCCCCTCTCCAGTAGGAATATTCACACTTACGTGTGTGTGTGCATGTGTGTGAGAGAGCATGCTGGTTATGGAATTTAAAAAACAATACTGCATTTCGATATCAGCATTCACTCAATAGTTGAGTGGCTATGTCACAAGGGACAGAAAAGTTAATATATAGCATGGTAGCTATGGAATAGACAAAAATGAGTCTGCTGTCAATAGAAGAAAATATTTATTATAAGTCATGGGATTCTTGATAAGATTCAATAGTTTGTAAGATTTAATAATAAAAGAAAGTGTAGTTGATTTAGAGTCTTGTAACTTTTTTAGTAAGTATTCACTATATTCAACAGCAATGATGCCACAGGGATTCAATGAATTAAAAATCTATAAAAAATAATGCTTGGTAGACAGAAAGACAAAGAATTAAAGGCTGCTTTCGAATTTTACAATAACAAGAACTAGAGTGCAAAGATTTTTCAACATTGGTTGTTCCACCTTTTCTTTAGAGGAACTACACTATTTTGTGTGTCTAACTACTGAAGCAGGAAATATTTTATAGCTCTAAACTGTTTTTATTTCTACAGATTTCATGCCTTTTATTTTGCATTGAACACTGAAAGAAAAAAAAAGTATCTAACACTCCTTAACCTCCTGATTATCTCCCTTTATTAAAGTAACAGTGGCATAGTACCACTCCAGAGGAGTTTTCTGCACTAGCCAGTGAGAACCCTATCCCTAAGAGGCAATACGTAGAATGTACAAATACAGAGCTACTTTATTCAAAAATAGTCAGATACGTCTGGCATTGTGGTCTAAGAAGATACTTTGGGTATTGTTCCTTGAATCCAATCAAAACATTCTACTTTATGGATGCATATGCCCCAAAATCAAATAAAAATTTGAGGGGAAAAAAAAAAGTAAGAAAGATTCATAAAAGAAAGACTAATAAGACCAGTGAAATTTAGGGCTTATAAAACTGCATTGGGATTATTTAATTACATTCTGGCTTTCTTTCCTAACACAGTAGAAACTGACAAAAAAATACATATTTTGCCAATCAAACTCATTAAATACTTCTTCCAGTTTTTTGAGATAAAGAATTCACCATTAAGTACTTTTTATACTTCCTTCGGTAGATTTTTATCCATAGGCCAGCTCTCTCATTTATTCCTAGAAGCTTAGTAAGAAAAAAGCTCCTCACTAGGAGTTAATAACTTCCTTTTATTTTCAGAAACAGTAGTTCATATTCCAATGTTTCAGCTGCTTTTTAACCTAAAATTGCAACAGTGGCTTCTGTAATTCAAACACCTCTGGTGCTTCCCTGGTTGTTTGCTAGCCTGGTAGATAATTCAGCTGAAATGACAGTGCCCTTTGCTCATTTAATCTTTTTTTGTTTGACTTAAAAGAACCTTTTTGATGAGGATGGCAGGTTAAACTTCAAACATTTTGAAGAAAACAGACAAAGGATGAAAGCAAGGGGAGAGAGGAGTTTCAGAGCAGTGGAAATTCACCACTGCTACTCACTACCTACAGGAGAAGTACCTATGGTCATCAAAATACATCTTCCAAGCTCCCTGGCCTTTTGGATATATCAGCTTTGCTGTCTCCATTACTACTGGGTGATGAAATAGCACCCAAATATCTACCAGGCAGATCTCCCTTTGACCAGCAGCTGAGTCTAGGAGATTTATGTACTTCATTAACAGATGCTGCACAGGGTCCAGCTCTACAAAAAAAATCGTAACTACACAGACACAGATGATTAAAATTCAAAAAAACCCCAAACCTAAAACCCCCTCTCTGTTCATCTACTTGAAATAAGGGCTAATTTCAAAATAAGTCTGGTTTTTGAAGAATTTTGGCCTGTACCTGCTATCATATCAAGGCAAATTTATAAAGTAATAAAGGCTGAAGTTGTGTAAACAAGCAAACCTGCATAGCTCACATCTAAAAAGGGTTTTGTCGCTAACATGCATTTGCTGTATTTTAACACTAAACTTATTTTCAGCAAGAGGATTTTAACACAGACTTTGAAACAGGGAAGGCCAAGTCCGTTCTTCCATTTACTGTGGTGACTCGACGCCAGTTTGAGTAGCAGTGCTCTGAGTTTCACTCAATATTTCAAAGGCAAGGCATACTGTCCATCCACTGCTTTTTTTCTTTTCCAAATTTTGCTACTCAGTATAGTAGATATTTTTTTCATTCAAGGTAGTAGAATATCAAAGAAAGATTTAGATATTCCTTTAGTGTTGTCTGCAAATGCTACTATAAAATGCTACTGTTAAAGATATGTGTTAGTTTACTTAAATCATGAATGGTTTAAAGAAAACAGCAGTAAAATAGTTAAAAACAGCACAAGTAAAATATGTAAAAATAGCACAAGTAGAAAGGCTTTTGAGACATCCACAGATTAAGAGCAATGAAATTATTTCAGAAACTTTTTAATCTTCAGGGTATGCTAATGCTTGGGGAAAATTTATTTCAGGAAAATACCATACATTTCTCTGAGGATCTTATTCTTCTTTCTTTCCTATGACCTCTTGCAAGTTCTGTAGTCCCTTAAATTGTTCCTGTGGATAAGCTCCACTGGTACCCAAAAAAGCCTTTTTACAAGAGCTGTCTGACACATGCCATGATAAAAACTACACTGCACAAACCCACCTGAGGTGACCTGCAAGTATTAGGTTACTGCAAATGTTTCTGAACTGTCCCAAGTACAAGTCAGTGCTAAAATGGGCAAAGACTTGACTCTCTAAGTCATAACTCTAGTCTTGATGGGGATGTGTCAACCCTAAATCACAGATTAATTTATTTAACATCAAATAGTATATAGAAAGAAAAGCATAAAATATAGCACATAAAATAATATTTATGTTACAATAAGACAAACATATGTCAGTACAAGAACTAAATCTTCCCTTTATCTTCACCCATTCCCTTATCTACAAAGGGGAAAACGACAATGACATATTTCATGGAGCTATTTTGAGAACTGTTCAGATTTGTGAAGTTTGAGATGGAACACCAGATAAATGCAGATGAGTTTTTATATCAACTCCAAATATACACACACTTTTATATGCAGACATATGTAAAAGCGAGATAACTGAATATCTTTTTGCAACCTATAAGGCTGGAAACATCTTTATACAGGAAGCAATTTAAGACAACATAAAGTTTATTAAAAACAAAACTGTTTTCTCCTCAAGACTAATAGTATGGTCTACAGAATTCAGAACATCTTCAGGGGAAATTAAACACAAGTGTATATTTATACATAAATGGATATTCATTCTTTCTGGCAAATTATCAGTAGCAGACATACTGGGCAGTATAGCTAGATTATATTTCTGAAAATACGTGATTCTCTTACATGTTTCTCAGCAGCTCTCAGCTCTTGAACATTACTGATGGATCTCAGTAAAAAACTATATTAGGAAATCTTACAGTATTGCAGGGACAGACAAAACATTTTTGAAATCTAGCAATCTGGATTAAAGTTCACAAGCAGAATGGACACTTCCATGCCATGCTCATTAGTAACATTGCTGGCAGTACACAAAATGCTCCAATGAAAGTAACTGCTATATTTTCTGGGGTTTTTTTCCTTCTCTCCTCCAAACCTGACTCATACTTACAGGAAAGAATAACATATCAGCACAGCTCTTCATGCCAGCATCAATTGAATATAAAAAACTAAAGCATTTCTACTAACATATAAATTTGCTTAAAGTAAAATTTCAGTTCACAGGAGTGTCACTTTATAACAGGAAATATAAATTTTGAAGGTTCCCTCTACCAGCCTGAGACCCAAATCTCCTGGGTCTGCTCAAGTTTACAGGACTTTCAAGCATCTAGTACAAAACATCCCCAGGTCTCTGAATGGATAATGGCTTTCAAAGAAACTCTGATATTTTGAAAACCTTGTGAAAGACTTATGTCTTAGACATCACACCATTATCTTCAAGTTACAATAAGCTTGATGAAATACACATTTTTATAACTTTTAATTTTTTTTTTTTTTTTTTTTTTAAAGCTTTTNTTAGACATCACACCATTATCTTCAAGTTACAATAGGGTTTATGAAATACACATTTTTATAACTTTTAATTTTTTTTTTTTTTTTTAAAGCTAGTGAAGCTACTGGGATCTGCAATAAATTGATCTGGAATTCAAAGCTGAAATACAGCATGAAGAACACTAAAAACAATAAGCCAGCATGAGTTTAATATCAAATTAAAAACATGTGCAGCAGGATAGTAAAATACTATATAATATTCCTGAACACAGTGCAATACGTTGCTTTGACATAATCCCTAATAGAACACGGAACACACTAGGTATTTCTGCCATATGTAGAATAAGAGGAAGAAAATACAAAGGTCATTTGATAAAGAAATTATTTAGGAATACAAGAAATATTTCAGAGTCCTTAATTATGTTTTGACAACCCTTTGTAATGTCATAATGGAACCACAGTACTAGATTTGCAATTGCTCCTTTGTACTCACATGTACCCTGTTGAGCTAAGCAATGCTTTACCAAATTAAGGCTTGCAAATAATTTTTGCTTCCCAGTTTCTCACTTGCTGTTAGAAGATCTACTATGCCCTTGTGACAGCTGGAACTTCTAGATGAATAGATGGAATGCTGATGTGTGATTCCCCATCACATTTATACTGGCATATGTAACCAGTGAATCAGACCTTCATGTTTATTTTATTAAAACAAACCCCATTCTTTTCAAAAATTAACAATGCCGCTCTGAAGAAATGTTGGTAACATCCTACAAATAGAAAGCTCTCATGCATATTTTTTTTTAGTTTTAAATATTAGTTTTATGTATTGTCTTATTTTAGGGCTTGTTTTTTCAGACTAAGAGTACCATAAATTGTTGCTATGTGACCTCTGAAATGAGGAGATCAACTCCTAAAAGTTTTGGGTCAAACAAACTGTTCTCAAACCCCATCTTCCAAGCTTTCTTTACCTATTGCATACAGGTACTCTAGAAGGATATCTTCAGATTCAGTAAAAGAAGCTACGTTCATAGGAGCAGAATTTATTTTACATGGACATCCAGAGCTGATAATTAAATTACATGAAGAGCCCTTTTCACAGAATTTTGTACAATGAATATTCTTATTTTTTTGTCTTTGTAGAAAATCAAAACCTAGACTTGTGGGAGGCAGGGCACTCTTCACTGAAGAAACTATTCTAATTATATAAGTTTATGTCCCTTTGGTAAGGGAAAAACCCTCCTTCCTAGGGAGTCCTTGCAATTCTCCATGTTTTTGGGTTCCCTCGAGACTTCATCTCCCAGTAAGCCATGCGCTGTCCCAGTGTCCCCTGGTAAATGTCACTCCCGTCCCGCGACACCCTGGGGACATAAAACGTTACCGTGTGCTCCCCTCTCCCATTCTCTGCCTGGCTACCATCATCACAGCAGCAATAAACATGTAAGAGACTCAACCTCAGAGACTCCTTCTTGCTATCTCATCAGCAGGTTATATCTCTAAGATAGCAGATATAACTACCGTGAGTCCATGGGGGAGATGGGAGGGAACCGAGCTGGGAACGGTGCGGAGCGGGTGGTGGCGGTGGCAGATAACGGGCAGTAGGACGCAGCGGCAGCTGCCGTGCTCCCAGAGCCGTGGGAAGCGAAACTATCTTAAACCGTGAGTGAAGACTCTGCCCGCCCCACCACGCGTGAGAACATCCCCGCCCCCTGCAAACCCCCTTCGCAGGAGATCACGGACCCTCAAAATAACGTATGCTTTATAGACTGAATTGGTAATTGCAAAATTAACAGAATTCAAGTCTGATACTTTCTGAATCAAGCAAGAAAATCAGAAATAAATTATCTGTTCCAGGAAATGCTGTGGAACATCTGAACATCTTGCTATTTCAGCACCAGATAGTTACTGAAATTGTAACTCAAAAGCTTGCCTACCAGAGTAACTAAAGGAACACAATAGCACAGTTGGGGTGGGGGTCTGGCCTCCTCTTGGTGTCTGACAGAGCCTGATGAGCAGAGCTCTAAAAAATCTAAGTATTCTCAACTAAGTTCACTTAGCAGGGTACTATCTGGAAGTCATCAATCTGCCATTAGAGGCTCCTTTGCAATCCCTGACAAAAGGGTGGGAAAAGACAAGTAAAAAAATATGCTGAAAGCAGAGCACGGTATTAAATGGTACAAGAATTTTGTTTGTTGATGCCTGGAACTTTTACTGTCCTCTGCCTTTTTAAATCGTGTGTGGTGCTTCCTTAGTCTTGGTACAACTGATAACTCAGAACAATTTGCCCCTAAATCTCCAGTTCTGTGCTCTCTTCTTTACAGAGCAAAGAATCCTCTTACTTGCACTAATACTTAGCCAAGAAAACCATTTAATATTCACAGCTCTTCTGGTTTACACATGTGCATAAGCCTAGCAGTGTTTTATATTTTAATAATATGCTTATTGTTGTTGTCAGTGCCTTTTAACAAAATTAGCTCCTGTTTTATTACATGCGAAGCTGAGAAAGCATCATACTTAAACACAATTAAATGCATTATCTCCTTCTGAGAAGACACATTTCTGGCATCTTTTGTGACATAAACATTTATGTATACCGTAAATGAAGTTTTGAGCACGATTTCTCCTCTTACATTCTCTGATGTGGTTCATTTTAGCAACAAACATAAAATGAAAAGCCATGAAAATGGCATTTGTTTCTTGATGTTCACAAATCAGTATGGGTTGTTTCCTAAAAAGATCTCACAATTTCAATAGTGTTCACAAATGCTATTACCATTTAAGAAAGGAGAATGGCAACCAGAGTTCTGCCTGCTCAAATACACATGAAACTGAGTACAAGCTTGTTTACTTATGTGATGCCCTCAGATTAATATCTGATCTCAGAATTTATATTAAATTGTTATTAGCAGCAAAGGCATCAAGGATTTATCTTGTTATTTGTACAAAGAAAGTAAAAACAGACTTTTCCAAGTCTGCTACATGATGCTAATAAACTGTCATAGTTTGACAGCAAAATCTGACCTGCAACTTGCAATTCAAAAGCAGATTAGCATTTGCATATTCAGACTGAGTCATACAATCCTTCAGCTGGATCAGAAGTTTACAAAGGCTCATCGGGTATCAGTGTCCAGGAGAAACACCCCACAAGATCATCCTCTACAGTGAGAACAGCTGATGTCCTGGGTACAAACCACTGGGGTTCCCCCAGGACCAGTAACGTTACTGCACTGTGTATCCAAAAGTGAACTATTTGTCAATCTTAGGCTCATTTTGTCCTTCCTAAGTGTATTTCTAGCTCCTTCCCCCACTCTCCATGCAAGTAAAGAGTCTTGAGGCATTCCTGAAAGCAAACTGCTAGAAAAAAGGAATGTGGAGCTTACACTTCAATTTATGGTGATCAGAACAAAAGAATGATGTCCAACTCTGAAAATCTGACAGGTAGAGACCATCTTGCCGCACTGATCAATAGAACATTGTGTACCTTACCTGTTGCCCTGACTTTGCAGTGTTCAGTGTTTTTCCTTTTGTGATATTCTTAGAATCCTTTCTATACACATGGCCATGGCTTCTCTTAGCAAGTATCTATGTTTTCCTAAACTGTATCTATGTTATGAATTCCAGTATACTGGGTGGAGAAATATGATTGACAAATACTTTGACCAGTGGATTATGAGAGGTGGTAATTTCTACCTCCAATCCACGGTGATGTGTGAAAACATATAAATAAAAGTCAGAGGGTTCTGCCCTCTCTCTTTCTGCTCTCTCCTGCTGCTGCCTCTGTGTGGTTTTTTGTGTGGCTCTCCTTCAGGCCCTCGGCCTGGAGGCCTGCCTGGGGAGTGCCATACTTACGCACAGCTTAAAAAGCCATAAAAACGCATACATGATCACTTGATGTTATCAATTGCCCTACTACTGAATGGCATGCACTGAGAGGAATTTTAACAGGTTGTGGAATGCAGATGACTATCCCAATGGCCAAAACTGAAAGGGAAACTCAGCAGGAATTAAAATACATTTTCTTTATACACCCCCTTTCCCATCCTTCCCACTGTCAGATACTCTTTTCTAAGATCTGGGAGTCTCCCTACCAACACAGTGTTCTCTAGGAAGTGATAAATATCTTCCCTAGACTGCTGCCTTCCAAACCCACTCAAAACTAGGGCCTGGGGCCTGCTGTGTTTCTCTGTCCTTTGATAAAAACCAGAAATCTAAAAGCTAAAATGGTTCCCACCAGCTCTGTTGACAGCACAAGCCAGTAATAGCCAGTTTAACCATGAATCAGAATCTCTGTCATCAGAAATTAAAAATACTCCAGTCACATATCATGATGCTTGATGGTGAAAAAGAGACACACATACATTTGTCACCAGAATTGCTATGGAAACCCTTTATCATGCAAAGCACTGGAAAATTTCAGGCTGTTATAACATCACATCCATGGACACGTCAGATAAAGGAAACAAGAATCTCATGAAAACAAGTATCAATCATTAATATTTTGTCCATTTCTAATGCAGATTTGGAGGGCTGCCAGAGTGAAAGGAGAAGCATCTGTGAGGCTGCTGTATCTCAAAGTCCCACACAGAGAGTGATCATGTATGCTGACATGAGAGACAAAGTATGCTGTGCTAGAGATAGGCCAGGGAGAGGATATTGCCCTGAAGAAGAAAACAGCTGGCTGGCTGAGACAAAGTCACAGCAAAACACCAACCACCCTGCCCCACACTTAGAGCTGTTGATACTTTTAGTTCAGCAAGACTTTTTAAAGGATTGTTTTCTCTTCCTTCACCATAATACTAAGAGCATGGCTTCTAGTATTTGGATGAACTTTACCTCTAAACAACAAAAAAAGTCTAAAATAGCAAGCCTTCTCTCTTTACCCAGACAGCACATTTCTTATGGAATTAACATTAGACTAGAAGTTAAACCTTGTTCTCTGACAAGCAAGAATACTTCCATTATTTTAATAAGAGAAAGAATTTGGTTGCATAGATTTACTGGGAAAAGAACCCTTTCTGGTTCAAGCTAAATACATATTTACATTCCAGATAAAAAAAGCAGATAATTGATTAAATCACTCAAAAGTCAGAATTTAATTTCAGCAAAAATATTAAATGTTTTATTACTTGCTTTTCTACAAAGAAACAGTTTAAATGGTATTTTAAAAAGCATTCTTTTAAAGAAAAACAAAATCATAAGAAGGAACTCTTTTTTTAAAAAATTAGGCTAGAAATTCTTTGGATTTTTATTATGGTCTTTACTTTTCAGAGATAAAACAGAACTATAAGCTTTTCCAGAAAAAGAAAAGAAAAGAAAAGAAAAGAAAAGAAAAGAAAAGAAAAGAAACCCCTGTGAGTTGCAAAAAAAATCTTGCTACTTAAAATGGGAAAATGTGAAGCAAAATTATATTTTGTTGTATATTTTTGAAGAAAATAAGCAGCAAAAAATTTAAAGCTAAAATGCTAAAAGCAGCAAGAAATTCAAAGCTAAATTACTGTCGTGCCCAGTAATTAAGCGTGTTAGGTGAATTTAGTGCCTACTTATAAAACCATAGCAAAAAAGAATAGGTGTTAGTAAAACATTGAGTACAGAAAGGATTGAAATTTATCCCTGATCTTAGGGTGGACTTGCATGGCTAGGACATCAGAAACTTTCTAAGTGCTTCTCCAGTCAGCGTAACAATTTTGTTCTTTGAAGCCAGGAAGCCTTTACTTACTACCTGAACTGATCAATACTTTTAATTTTGAATTTCTCACAGACACAGTTAAGACCCAGGAAACTGCTGACAATCATAATTGGCTGCAATTTTTGCTTTACTTAATGACATGGCAAGGGGTTTTGAATTATTTCACAAATTCTGTTTTCTGTGGATACTTTTAATTTTTAAAACTCTTGACATTTTCAACCACAGCTTTCAATATTTAAAAAATGCTGTCTCACCACGTTATCTGGATCTGAGTTCCAGTTTAAGGGGAAAGACTTCTAAATGTACAGCCTCCATGTAGTTTCCCGAGACATGCAGATGTCAACCCTGGCTAGAAAGAAATTCAGCAGAATGGTTATCTGATTCAGTAGCTGCCCACAGTAAGAATCTGGAATTAGGCTAGTGCAGCTAGTAGTGTCATGTGAGAGATTCCCTAGCTATCCAAGACAGCTGCCCGTGACTGACAGCTACAACAACGGTCCAATACAGACTCCAGCCCATGCACATAAAACAGCCAGCAACCAAGGCTGGAGACACTGGATCAACTCACACAGCAACAAATGCCTGAATGCAGACAAGGTAACTGAGCCCAAGGGGTTCATGATGAGCTGAACAGGTTTCTAGGTGCACTGAGCATTGACTAAACCTTCACTGACTGCAAGGAGTACTTAGACACCTCGTATGTCAACACCTACCAACAAACTTCAGGATTTAGGCACTTTGATCTAAAGCTGAACACAACTCCAACTATCTCATGCCATTATGTCCTTCCCACCAGTGCTCTAGAAAGGACTATTCCTGGACTCAATCAGCCAGATGAAATGACTGAGTACACACATATCCTCCTGACAGAGTAAGAGCATCTTGAGCTGAAAAGGAGGAAAAAGGCATTATTAAGAGTAATGGTATGTGTTGCTGAGGACAATGGGGATGACCCAGAGGTGAGCATTTCCACTGGGAGGAATAACTGAAGTCAAGATGCAAGAATTCTCTCTCAATACAATTTGGGGGACATTTTTAGAGGGCTTTTCCTATGGTTTCCACCTCACTTCTCTACACCCGTGACAAGATTTCTCTGCCTTTCTGCCCTTGAAACGGCACTGAATGCTGCCATCTCCGTGGTGGTTCCTTGCCTATAGCTACCCCAGGGCATTTCATGTAGAGAAATGAGCTCCAAAGACTGAGCAGCTGTTTATAAGCATTAGGCCAGAGACACTCTCTAAGCAACTGAGATGTGGGAGGTGGGAGTCCAAACCCAGCAGGAAAGGACACAGGTGGCAGTACAAGTTAACATCAACTGGAGGGCAGCCCACAGGCTCAAGTAGCAGACTCAGGTCCTCAACAGAGCTACAGTGCCACACAGAATTACAATCTCTCTCTTTACTGATGCCCAGCAGCACAGAGGCTGAAGATACCTCTCTGTGTAGCCCACACATCAAGAGTCTACCATGAAACATAACTGCTGTGGGCAGTGGTCATCTCCAGTATCATATGGACTTCTTATACAACTTTATTAAATGGAGTCTGGCACTGCAAGGATACTGAGCATTCAGGCCAAGTGGTTTAAGGGTTTGTGAATCAATCTGTCTTTCAACAGAAAATGATGTTTAGAAACTAAAAAATCTAAAAGAAATGCTTGCTTCTTGTAATGAAAATCTTAACTTAAAAAAATTACCAGTCAATAAGGTGATAAAGCTTCAACTTTCAGTTATGATTCTGAAATATAAAAAGGTCTCATAGAAATCCTGGTTCGGGCAACTAACTTGTGCTAAGCAGTTACACAGACCAAAGTTTACTTCCCACAAAGCATATGGGGCATACCAAAAGGCTGAGTTCCTCAACTGATTTCAGTAAGTATGGCATTGGTACTGGCTTTTAAATTTTTTTCCCTCATATTGCATTACTCTTCCATATTTTTTTAGCACTCAAGTAATTCACATTTAATTTTTGCTATATGTAATATTTCCTTTCTGCTGGTCTATTTCTCCCTTAGAACTGAAGTGAGGTCCCTAGATTTCCATGTCTTCAATTACAGCTCACAAAACAAAGTTCTACTATTCTTAGATAAAGCAGAACTAATTCAAAGCAGTGTATCTAATTAATCAAAATAGCTAGCAGTGCAATATTTAAAATAACTGAGGGCTGCCTGGATTATAGCAACATTGTTAGCATCTGATTAATAAGCAGTTGAAGTATTACATTTGCTACACATTTGCTAAGTTATTTTATCTTGCTTTAAAGTTTGGTGGCAAAGTTACAAGCCATAATAGGGAGATTTGCTTTATTCAGTATTATGTTGTTAACCCCACCATCTGGTCAGA
>VYZT01064771.1:0-14002 GCA_013400735.1 Pomatostomus ruficeps
AGGGGTCAGTGTTCAAAGAAATAAATAAACTGGACCAAGCTCTGTTTATTGCCAAGCTTTATATTCTAACTTTAAACATTACCTTTGTCTTCTGTTTGAACAGTAGAACTAATGGTATAGATACAATAAGATACAAGTGTTCTTCTAAGTCTCATTAAATTAAAACCATATAAATTGCTGGTTTAACATGTGTTCACTTTGTATGGCTCCTTTTTGAAGCAGTTACTGGAATGGAGTTTTTCTAAGTAATCTAATTTTCAAGTTATTTTGCGTGATTATTAAGTGTAGTTAGCAATACAAGCAATAAACCTTGCCCCCAATTCTAAAAGAAACTATAATTGAATTGAACCTTACAGATGTTTATGCAGGTGCTCAAACAGGTTGGCGTGTTCCTGAGAATTAGCTTGATCTTGTATAAACTATTTGAACATCAGTTGAAAGTATTTGCTTCTCCTCTGGTTGAAAGCATCTGCTGCTGTTGTTGCTGACGCTGCTACAGGAATTTGAATTTACTGTTGCTGTAACCAAACCCATTTTAATATGTTAACTTAAATGTTTCATGTGGGCACTCTAAAAATGTCTTTATTCCTGTGTCTCTAAACTTAGAATTTGACTTATGATAACAGTATTACTTTCATAAAGAAATTTTATGTTCCAGTCATCTGTAGGAAGTTTTGATATCTAATTTAAATACTTGTTAGCCATTAGACAAATAGAAGCTTTTCTTTGAAGCTGTGGCCTGCGAGAAAAAAAGGTGATAACTTGGTTCTGTGATAATTCTGAGTGACCCAAATAAAGATTTTTGTCTTGATAAGCATAATTATAATATGTAGGCATCATTGCAAAAGAGACATTCTAGTCCACCAAAATTTGAAATTAGTACTTTTAATTTATTGCTTTATGACAGCAAAAAAATGGGTACAGAAAAAAATTGTCATAGCCATGTATCTTTTATTTATAAATATGTTTCAGAATTCCATTTCAGTATACACAGTGGCCCAAAATAGAAATGTTTTAAAAATGCCAGTAACAACAACCTTGCATTGCATTGTAGTTAAAAACTGAGACAAAATTGATAGGCATGGTTGCTGTTGCAATACATCTGCCCTGTTCAGCTTTACCTTCTGTTGTGAAATCCTGGTGAAAAGGTAGTCCACAATAAACACTTTTTAACTTGCATGTAGTGTTGACCTTTAATAAATCATTCTGTTTTCTTTAGGATTAGCAGGAGGTACATTCCACCCTGCACAATACAGATCAAATCTCAAATATTTGCATAAATTGGCTCCTTCTTGGTTTGATTATGAGACAGTTCAGATGCATATGAAAGATCAAACCTTAAGAGAAATGGAAATAGAACAGGATGTGTAGATTACTCTGTGAAGAAGACGATTGCAGACTTTTTCTCTGCTCACTAGCTCTTCTTACAATGCCTTGTAAAGCTTCTAAAGGACTAATGTATTCTCACAGATAATAAGGAAAACTTCAGCTGTCTCTTTCCTTGTTCCGAGAACAAAATACTATTATTTACAGAAATTTTAAAAGCATGTTTTATCATAGGGTAACAAGAAAAAACCTCTCTTACACAAAGCAAGAAACCACAAGGAGTGGCTCTGCAAGGCTGTTTCTTCAAGCAATGGTTAATAACTCGATTAGCAGTAGCTGCAATAAATATTCTGCAGCTGGGGTGCAAGAAAAGATGTAATCTTGTATCTTGAATCTGGACAACTTTTTATATCAGCTGGAGACTATATTAAAATACACTACTCATGGTTCCCATTTTAGTATTGAATGCACTTTGTCCAGTAAGTACTCAGGTATTCAGAAAAAAATATGTCAATGAAAGCACTTTGCCTACACACAGATATCACTCTTGGAGAAAAAGCTTTGCATCCACAAAAACAGTTGAATTAGCATATCTGCATGACAGGGAGAAGTGACAGATTGCTTTCTATGAAGCAGTTGCATAGCTCACTCCAGCGCCTCTTTGGTATGCTACAGAGGTATTGATCCAGGAGCCACATCACAATCAATCAGGCTCTCAGAGGACCGTGAAAGAATTGCAAATGCTTAATTTAAGTAAGCATGCAGTAAAAAGTTTTATTGAAATAAAAAGTGACTGCTTTCAGCTGCAGGCACTTACTTTTTACCTTAGCTTACTTGAAAAAAAATAATTATGTGAGCTTAATAACTCTTTCAAAATACTGAGATCATAAGCCAACCATCTTAGGGTGCTGCTTTCTAGTAGTAATGTCAAACCACACCACAGTGACAAATTGTGCCAAAACAAATCTCATAAACCATTTCTTCATTCTAAACTTTCCTCAGAACAATAAAACTCTTCTACACTGAAAATCAAGGTGCGAGACCATTGGCTACTAAGGCAAATCAGCAATAAATATACATATGTGTCTACTCCCATATCTCTCTATTGCTGTTTGTTCTGTGGCCACCACCTTTGCTAGTACTGTGACTTCCTTTACACGAAGAACCCCATGTTAAGGTGCTGTAACTCACTAGAAATTGCTGATATTTACTCTGCCTCTGCCTGGTGCCATCCATGCAGACTTACTGTTCTTTTCTCTTTTTTCCTCTACCTCTCCCATCTTGTTTTATTGTGCCAAGAGCAGGCTTGGGCATATGACTCATAACCCATAACTCCTGGCTCCACATAGTATTTGGATATGGACAAGTCAGTCTTTTGTAAGTGCACATAAGTCTTTCTCTATTTTTCCCCCATATTAGGTCTGTTTTTGTCAAGTGTGGGTGACTTGAAGATCATAGGAAGATATTTTGCTATTTCTCCTTTAACACCTGTCTAGTCACATGTGCCTTCTCTAATACAACTTGTAATTCAGTTTTTAGTAAAAATTGGATATTTTTCTCTAATACCTTTAATCAAAGTCTTCCTTTTCAGATGCAAACGTATAAGAAAACAAAGCTCTGCTCTAGATGGAGTAAATTCCAGATTGTAAGGAACTAAAATTCCAAGTGCTGTTTCTAGAAGACAGTTCTATATCTAATCTATAGGCTACCCCTTCCCAGAAGATTATGCAAGATCCTTTCCTGGACATTTTTAAAACTAGACACTGCCTGACAGTACCTTGTTGTAAGCTACTTTTAAAAGTCCTTTAGGAAAAAACAATCTAAGATTTGATTCACCCTAGTAGGTTTGTATCATCACCTAAGGTTTCTCCATGCTTCTTCTCAAGGGCAGGTCTGCAGATCAAGGCCTTCCCTAATTGTATAAAATTATTTCAGACTTATCACAAATAATGGGAACTAAAATTCAAAGCCTCAAATGCTGCTGTGTGCAGCAGTAAACCTTCATTAAATATACATTAACAGAACAGCTTCTGTGAAGTACGATAGCATATATCTCATAAGCAGGTGTAAAATGAATAAAAGCAAAATGCTATTAACATGTGTTTGAGTGCTTAAAAGCATTCATTGTTCAAAATGATCATGGCAGAATTACACTAGACTTTGAATACACGATTGAATATAATCTAATGTGTGAGAATTGTTTGTTAAAGTACTTGTCTAACTTGTTAAGTGTTGCATGAAGAGGTATGTACACAACAATTCCATTGACAAGAACTGCACTCCTATGTGCAATTTTCCTTTGAGGTCTTGACCTAGCTCTGGTTTAAATAATCACAACAATTTACTCTCTGAAAACTAACATAGGAGACATGCAGAACACATTTTAAGAAGCTGAAAATTTCAGAACCTGAGGGCTAGAAGGTTGCTCAGATAAGAAGTGAAAGTTTCCTTCATGCCTGTGAGGTGTTTTACTCAAATTTGAGTGTAGGTATGTCACTCCCAGGTGCTTTAGCCATATCCCTAGCATTTACTGGTCAGAGTAGCTGTGCAAGCATGTTTATCCCAGTAAAAGTGGTGCTTCTGTAATAAAGTGAAGCTGCTGATGCTTAAAACAGTGATAACCAAAAAAGATCTGCTGTGTAACTCAGCATCTGCAATAAATTTCAGCCAGTTCTAGGAAGGTGACAGAGCTGGTAAGAATCAGAATAATGTTACATTAACTGCACAGCCCGGGAAGAAAGAAACTATGTAGTAGCCCACTACTTGGACAGCATCTGGAGTAGCTTTAGGAGACACAGAAGAGCTAATCAGAAACTAGATAGAATCACTCAGCTGGTCAAGAGAAATTAATTCAGTGGTAGGAAAATGGCATTTAATGAGTCAGTATCACCTTCCTGCCTATCAGATCATTTGACCTTCTCTAAAGACTTTGAGGAATAGCACTATGCATTAAGTTTCTTGAATGGGAATAAACCAGAAAAACTCATATTTTATTTGTTGAAAATACGGCAGGAAGGGGAGCAGCTGAACCACTACGACCTTCAGTGAGGCCAGGTTTTTGGTTTTTTTCCCCTAGGTGACTGCAACTAGGTTACATGGAAAAGAATATCAAAAATCCCTGTAAAAACATGGAAGCATGACCTGGCAATCTCAGGACGCTTCAGTAATATTACTGATTAAAAACCAAACCAAAACAAACCCCAAAAACTGAAACAAAAGAATTGAAATGTGCATACTGGGAACAAAGCTGTAATGAGGCTCAGTCTTTTGGATGCTACTGACATATGACATAGCATGCACAATATCTATTTCTCATGCAGCTAGAAAGTCTTGCTATGTTTTTCCTTACAAGTGCAGCTTTTTATGCTTGAAATGCAGATTTGGTGCTCAGAACCATAGAAATATTGTTTGACCCACTGTGTAAACGAACAAGACAAACTAAGGAATGTGCAGTGAACCTGGGGTTAAAGGAAGCTTAAAATGGTGATCAAGCTGTAACACTTTTATGTTGTATGTCCTGTTTATTAATGCTGCTAATGTTTTCTGCAATCCTCCTAACACCTAACAGAAAGATTAAGGATAAAGCTTTGCCTGTAGATGTTCAAAACTTGCTCCTCACCTTTTTCTAAGAAAGCAGAAATTCTCAGTTTCAACTCTTATTGTATGATTTTTCCCTGTGTCAGCTGACATACCCATTTCCTTAAGCAAATTTTTTTCACTGGTCTTACCCCCAATACTAAGATCTCATATCTTCTGCTTTAAAAATACAGTTTTGCCTGCAAATGGCTGTGACTAACAGCTTTATTTCAGGACTGAACAAAAAAGAGAAAAAAGAAAGAAAAGCCTGCAGATCAAATATGTTTGTACTAAGTCTTATCAGCCTTGCCCTCAGGGCCACTTCACACATTTACTGTGTGTTTGTAACAGAGGAAACAGCTCTTGGCAATGACCTTTTTGAATCTCTGGGGTATCTGAAATGTGCAAGGGAGCATAGTATTTCTCACCAGTAATCTTTTTTTCCTAATCACAAATGGTTCCTTTCACCGCTTTAATGCTCATGGGCTCTCTCACAAACACACATTCTCTCTCACACACCCACCCACACATAAACACAGGAACAGTCTATAAACAAGCTTCTACAAACTTGAAGGCTATTTTTTACCTTGGAATTGGCAAGTAAATACTGGAAATGTTTATCCCCTAGTGAGCTCTCAGCACTTTTGTCACCTCTGTATCTCTGCTAAGTTAGGACTCTTTCAGGAGAGTTCCTTCAAGATGATGTCCTCTAATCTACCCCTTTTGGAGAGATGCACACCTCTATGGTGACAGTGGCATTGAGCATTTTACTTGTACTCTATGGCAGTGCCTCAAATATTGAGCAAATATGCACACTCAATAAACAAACAGAACCTAACAGTCTGGGTAACTGCAAATTTGTTTGTAACAGAAAGATTTTAAAACAATATATTATGACTAATATGTCCCTGGAGTATGGACTTCTGCTTGGAAAATGCCTAGGGTGTTACTGGATTACTATTACAGTCTAAACAAGACACCACAGAAATGCTGAGATGTATCTCACAATCTTACAACCAGAAGCTTCCTCCAGAGGAAGATGGTCAAAGGAATAATCAGTTGTGCTACATTGTCATCGACATTTCTGTGTGAACTAATTTATTCTCTCCAAGTTTGCGGGGTAAGACTGAGGGTCAGTGAAATTGATGAGTGTCACACTGATATTTATAAGACATTTAGCTTATGTAGTATTGTAGTATTCCATTACCTATTATATGGAGTCTCTCAATCTTTTTATACTTTATACACAGAAAACAACACAAAATATTCCGTTTAGAATGAGAGTAGAAAAACATTTCAGGTCTTTTATGATAGGGCTGATGTTTGGATGCATCTCTGTGATCTAGCTGGAAAAACAAGTGGAAGACCTGATCTTTGATCCCTGCATCGCTGGGGGTCATCTTTTATTTACTTCACATCTGTTTGTGTACAGTATCCTAACCACAGTAACCAATAGTCTGAATTTCCATATCTTGGTATTGATAAGGGAAGGATGAGACAAAGATTGTAGCTTGTCACCTATTCTTTAAGAAAAATGGAGCTACTTTGACTATATTTATTCCCCCAAAATTAACATTTCTTCAAATCTGAGAAGTGGGATAAGAAATGTATTCCTTTCATGCATCTGGCTGGAGTTTTAATTTTCAAGAGGTTTTTAACCCAGTAATGAATTAACAAGTATTGAGCAGACACAGCCTTGAATTTCAGATTCCTCTTGCTATGACAGCATTTCGGTCTGTGTTTGGCAGTATTTGTTTATGGAAGATTTAGCTTCATAGGGGACTTTTTATTTCTCATCTTCCAAGTTGCAATGGCATAAACAGGAATGACATCTGGTATGAAATCCAGCTGTTATGTTTACAGAATCTAGAAAAGAGTAAGATAGTTATATGTTGCCCTGAGTTTTGCAGTTTCTCAGTGTTTCTCTTTACTGTAATACTTTCTCACACTTCTTCTGTAAACATGGCCATGGTTTCTTAACAACTATCTATGTTTTGCTAATTGTCTGTGTTGTTATCATTCCAGTATACTGGGTGGAGAAATATGATAGATTGATGCTTTGACCAATGGAATTGAGAGGTGGTCATTTCTACCTCCAATCCATGGTGATTTGTAAAAACATATAAATAAAGGCAGAGGGTTCTGCCCTCTCTCTCTTTTTGCCCTCTCCGTTTGCTGTCTCTGTGTGGTCTTTTATTTGGCTCTCCTTTGGGCTCCTCGGCCTAGCCGGCCTGATCCAGTGCTACAGTTATATACCAAAAAACACAGAGATAACAAAACCACGCAGATGATATTACCACTTCAGCCCAGCTGATCTCTCCCACCACCAACCTTCTGACTGCCAGCTCAGTTCCAGCTTTGAGGGAGCCAGCTGACTCTTCAGGTTAGAAAAACCAGGACAGCTCATACTCATGTTGTGTCTTTACTGACAGTATGGTTGTAGCTGACTCTGGGCACTCACCTCTATGACCTTGAGTCTGAAAACAAGCAGTTACCACAGAAGGTACAGATGTAGGCCAGATACATAGAAGGATGCAAGAGATCCCTTTGCCAATGAATGTTTTCTCCTTTCTTATGTGAATGTGTACACCAGTTGGTTTGTGCCCATCTCTAATACATCATTGATAAGTAGCTGTTATTTTTTCCTGCACAAGAATGTCAGACACTGCCAGGGCTGTCAATGCTTGCCAGTGCAGATTTGCCAACAGATCAGAGTCAAATTTTGCATCTGCTTTTTATTAATGCCCATGAACCTGTCAGATCTACGGGGGGGAAGGCAGATCACATACACACCTCCAGCAGTACTAAGTGTGATTGCATCTACAACCCAATAATACAGAAAACTGATAAGAAAAAGAAGCAGACTGTTGCAACGAATGATTGACATTTTGATGAATTTGGATTGTAACACAGGCTTCAAATACATAAATACACTAGTCAAGAGTTCTACAGCATCAAATGGAATAT
The DNA here is from genome assembly GCA_013400735.1 of Pomatostomus ruficeps. Lineage (NCBI taxonomy): Eukaryota > Metazoa > Chordata > Aves > Passeriformes > Timaliidae > Pomatostomus > Pomatostomus ruficeps. The sequence goes on from VYZT01064771.1 coordinate 7,870, forward strand.
TAAAGCTGAAATTTAGGAACAGATACAAACTCTTTTACATAGAACATACAAACACCAACTCACATACTCTGATTTTTTATCTTGCTAGGTGAATACAATTCATTTAACTTATCTCTAGAAATTATGTATTGATCTTACAAAAAACCCCTACAAAATTCTTGGAGAATGATTTTAATGATACTGTGTGATCATCAGAGCTCGGACAATCACAATAAGCAGTTTCTATTAGGGAAAATAGAAAAGCTACAGGGAGAAAAGCTACAGGCAAAAGTTTTAAAATTATTCCTTATGAATGGAGAGCTTGTTTTGAGAAAATACTGAAAAGAAATATTTTAAAAGATGGAAATAATACAACATAGATACAGACTAAAAATGGATAAAACAGAGCATGTTGTACCTTCAGGGAAGAGGACACACTGTAAATAACATTAATGATTTCTAAGATGGACTGGAAATTAGGCCTTTGTTCAACACAGTGTTCTGGGGCTTTGGTACCTGCAGAGGACAGGAAGAACCGTGGCTTGAGAGAGTAGTCTTAGCCTCTTATATAATAAATCGTGGAAACTTGGTGTGGCCAGGTTAGAGAAAAATCACCAAGAGCAGAAAGTGAAATCCCAGTTCCTGAAATCCTTGTAACATAAGGGGCCCGAGATACAGCAGTACATGGTCTCACTTTGGCCAGGTGCTGAGCATGGCACTCACTCTGGCCAGCTGTCCGACTCTGGTGAGCCATGGACTGGCAGTGGACAGGAGAGCCATAGCAGAAACTGCTGGAAAGATGGACCTCCATATCTCTAGGGGCTCCTCTCACTGGTGTCTGACACTGACAGCTGGGTGTGGAAGTCCTTGGCTGGTGGTGCATGTGTGTGCACACGTGTGTGAGTTTTCCCTGACACAGCCAATCCCTTGCTTGGACCAGCTTAAAAGCTGAGCTTTGTGCTGTCAGCATGTTCCATGATCCTTTTCTACCATCCCTGGTACTAATCAGACTTAGTACTCTGCTCACTACCTCCAGAAATAATAAGGCATTTTATCAGTATCTCCATGGATTCTGGAATCTCCAGGCCAGTATCTAATCTCTGGTATCTAACTAGGCAGACATCGCAGTCTAGACGCTCCTGCAATATAATTACAGGGAAAACACAGGTCCATCTGGTGGCTATGTGTTTTGGATTAACAGTTTAAAATTGAATCCCATGTGCAAAGATATAGAAAATACACAAAATATCAGTCACTGTTTTTAATAACCATTGTTTTGAATAAGAGTTGGTAGTATTTCTGCAGAAGTAAAGATGCACTGAAAGGTAACACTGTTTTGGCACAACATAGCACTGTTTATGAGTTTCCATTGTGCCATTAAGAATTATAATTTGCTATTAGTCTTTTCTGTTGAATAGCTACAAATGCATAAAATTGTGTGAAACAATTGTAAATTCCACTTATCATTTCCACAGAAAATGCCTAGATGTCTTCCCTTTCTTCTGTCGAGCCAACTGCATGTCTCAGCTTGGAGTAATTTGCAAACTTCTTGAGGAATATTCACATCTGAAAATATTTGAAAATTTACTGATAATCCAGTAACAAACATATAGGAAATCAATGCAGGAGCAAACTCCTTTCAGATGGAAGCGTGTAATTGTACAGTACTACCCTCAGCGTTGTTTGACACTAATATTAGCAAGGTGGAGTCCCCCCACTGCCATCCCCCACCTCCCCCACTAGCCCACCTGCATGGCTGCTTTAGCTGCTCACTTTATCAGGGAAATCAGAGAAATCTGTGCATGACCTCCCTGCCTGGGTGCTGCTGTGACTTTGATGCCAAGTCTGGTCAGATCTAGGAAGCAGAAGATGTGATTTTGTAGTTTCTTTGCAATCCTGCTGTCTCCTGGGTGATGTCAGACCCTTTCATAGCTGGTTTTTCCTCAAGGTTTGTGGTCTTGGAAGGTGAAGACCCTCCTTTCCTGGGATATATTTCCATCCCCTCTTTGGTCACTCACGCTCCCCATTTCAGGGCAACAGTAAACAGAAAGATTGGTACAGATTGTCTGCGAGTATAATCCTGTGCTTGTTTTTCCCTAGTAATTTTGATATAATTTTAACATATGGAAGTTAGAATAGGTCCACAGACAGATGTTTACTGTCATAAATGACAGTTCCATATTTGGGTTCATTTTCCATCTGTAACAGAAATATTACAGAGGAAACATGGTAGTTAAAAAAAATTAAAGATGCAAAAATATAAATTTTATGTATCTTGTACCAGATTCTCTATCTTTCTTTCCACCACTGCCTATCTCACTATACACACACACAGAAACTGGAAAACTGGAAAAAGTCTATTTCAATATGTCAATAAAGCTAATATGTTAGTGTGTTTTTTCTCTAAAACAAACCCTATTATTCTGTTAGAATGTAGAAATTTTCACATTAATGAAATAAAGCATTTTTCTGTTGTGCTGGTTCCATCAGAAGAGACATGTAATGCAGAGGAATAAGGAAACTGAACAACAGTTTTAATAACTCAAAGAGAAAAAATAAAAGCAAACCTGAAAGACATCAAGGATGTTGTCACATAATAGAAAATTATTAATCATGCAAAAGGTTAATTAGGTATTTTGGTGTTACAACTGAGTAGTAGCAACAAGTTAAGAATAAAAATAAGTAAGAGAAAGAAAGAAATGCAGCCATATGGGAATATTAAGCAATATACAAATGCTGTCGGACTGTTCCAACTGCAAGACTTCATGATGATCCCCATTAAGGAATTTTATTTGTGCTTTTTTTGTACAAGTGTGCAAAAAGACACAGAGAGAAACAGAACTTGTGCTGACTCCTCATTCTCTATAAAGAAAATTTATCCCAATGTACTTTAATTTCCTGTGTATGTGAGCCTTGATGGAAGAAGCTATCCCTGTTCAGAATACTACTTGAATCCTTCCACTGATTTCAGTCCACCCTGACTAACAGCTAATAATTATCTCAAGATAAAGATCTTTATCTTATGAGACAGGTGGAAGTATAGGATTAGATTCTTCCTGAAACAGAGCTAGAACTACAGACACATAATTTAGGTTTGTACTCCAGAGTTCATCCAGTTGAATTCCCTGCTCATAACAGGTCTCATTAAATCAAGGCCATCCCACACTTACAGTAAAAAGCAAGCAAGCAAGTAAACCTCTTAATATTTTATTAGAATTTCCCATACTCTAACTTGTGTCAATTGTCCTATTCCCATGACTTCTAAGAAGACTCTGCCTTTATCTTCTACTTTTATCAAAAAATATTTATAAAGCAATAGATTTCCAATTAGTCTTTATATCAGTCCTATATTCCTGGATGAGAAAACAGGCACTCTAAAACTTGAAGGAATTAAAAACTTTGTTTTATTTAGAGCAGCAAGTTACTTGTGGTAGAAGGAAATATATAAAATGGTAGTTCCTTAAAGTCCTGGTCTCTAGCAGGTGACATGGTTTAAAATAAGTTGTCACCTAAAGAGGTGAAACCTGCTGGAGCTTGCAATTGCTGTTCTGATAAAAAATTCTTCCTCTTGTTTTACCATTAATATAATTACTGCTTTCCATTAACCACTCTCTAACTAATAAAAGTCTTAATGATTTCACAAAAAGTAATATAGTATGAATTGCAAAGCAGCCCACACAATAATGGGAAATCTAATGTTGAACTTAAAAAGAATTTTTGCCTTTGTGGGTAATATGGAGAAAATTCTGCATGCACTGTGCACACCTTCAGGATCAGAAATGCTGTTTCCTTGTAGGTCAGGTTTACCAGCTTGCAACAGGAATGTCTGGAAGGAAAAAAAGGATTGCAACATATGAAAAATTAAGCTCATATTTATTCCAGGACTATGCTGGAGGCAGTTTTGCCTGGTTTAGACAATATGAAAAATCTAGTGGTTCCTGGCTGTTAAACTGGTTCTTAAATGTAACCTGTCAAGCTGTACTCCCTGTTGCCTCTTTCTCAGAAGGCACCACACTGCTCATGTTCATGATTCTCCTTCTCCATCCAAGTTTCTCTTTTGCATCTGGAAGTTAATGCTGTAGAAAGCTGTCTAGCATTCGGTACATAAAGTTGATGGCTAAAATATTATTTGTACCCTCTAGATATGATTTTTTCAGAGAAGTATTATAATTTAAAAGAAAAGGTTAATTACTAATTACAGATTATTTAATGTGTACTTGTACATGACAATAACTGTCAACACAAGCTATAAAAATCTATGACTGGTTCAAATACCAATAAAATAGTGTTTTACTGTAAGTATTACCCACAACTTCTGCATCCAAAAAGGGAAACACAAGCACAGTCATCTATCCCTACAGAGAGTGTGATCCCTGGTCTAGAATGATCTACTGAAAATGCAAACCTTTTCTGTAGGAGAAGAATCTTCATTTTGGATCTCTATTCTACTTGGGCTAATTTTATAAGATAACAGTCTGTTGTTAGCTTTATTCCTCTTTCATAAAAGATCTGTTGTAAGCTTCAAAGAATTCTCAATCTTCCTGCACACTGTAGGCATTTTTTTGTCTCTCACTTCTACACTTGTGTATACCAGCTCCTTTTCAAAATGTATTTCATTATGCTTAGCTTTCAAAGCCATAACATCTATCAATTGGTTTCAGTTTTCCCCCTCTACTTAAGTATAAAAATGCAAATAATTTTCCCCTTTATTGCAGCCTGAGAGGCTTCTTAGACCATTTGGCTATTTACTTTTTCCACTGTAGTATATCATAAAACATCAAATGAAGTTCTTCTTTACAATCTTCATTATGTCAGAAGCTTCCAGCAGGCCTGATGTTAAATCTCTGTCTTCTATTTTTGTTTCTGTTTTCCAGTAGTAGGTCAACACTTCAGAGTCACTTTAATTAGTACATGATCTAACCGTGTAATTAACCCACTAGCTATATATCCTCCATAGATCAATGCTACAGAATATATTCCTGGATAGATGGTCCTGGAAGATAACGATTGGACCTCGTAGAATGCACTATGTAAAGAGTATAGCATCTGAAAAGGCCAGTGTTTTGTGCTGTTGTCTATTTTATTCTGCCTCTGAAAAGAGGCCCTGGAGAATAATTTGAACTGTTCATTCAAGACGACAGCCTGTATATGAGGTTGGGATGTTCATGTAAAGAAAACTACAGAGCAGTATATTGATCAGGTGAAGGTACATCTGTCACCTAGTACTGCAGCATCCACAGTGGGCCTGATAATTAAAACATCTCGTCCATCCTTCTGTTTCTGTCTGAAATGAAGTCAAGATGGAAATTAGTTTAGCAAGTCCTCTTAGTTTTAAATGAGAAAAGTATAATGGCTTCTTTTACATATCCCTGAGTAGGCTACCACTGTTATCATAGACTGGATTACGTCCCAGAAGGGGCACAGGCAGTGAGAGGCTAGAATAGAGTGGAGTTGTAAAAAACCTTATCCAAGTTTCTTCCATGCATTCTTTCACTGGAGACACTGAGGGTCAGTCAGTGTGGACTCTGCAGGAGGGACCAGTTTGGAGAAGACTAGAACTATCTCACTTTCAGAGGGGCAGATGCCACTGAAATAGTGCCGTGTGTCACTAACAGTAATTTCAACACTGTCAGAAGAAACAAAACAGTGAGATTCTACAGTCTGCCGCATGACTCAACTAGATAAAAAGAATAGCAATGGAATACCTCAGACATGAGAAAGAAGAAGAAATTCTGTAGTCATCATGTAGACATCCATAATGTAGACTAGGGTCCCCTGAACAGTCACAGCAAAGATACTTCAAACCTGGAGTTCATTTCATGCTGTTGCAGATGACGTGCAGAGATGAACTTGGCCTTAGGTTTGGCAATTTTCCCCAATGAGCTATAGATGTTCAGATGACTAGCTCAGATAAGGATGACTACACTGCAGACAAGTCAGAAAAGACAAATGTCTGTTAGACTGAATTAAAAACAGGTTATGATGGAGTTCTACAGGATTTTCATGATGTCCCGGTTTTAGACAAATTTTGGGAGGAGACTCTGAAAAGGTATCTCCTCTAAAAGGCAGAATTACAGCCCCTCCCCCCAGCCAAGGTTCGGAATTAAAAATCTTCTTGGAGAGACGTGGAAAAGAAACTGTTTATTAACAAGTG
>VYZT01064772.1:0-37969 GCA_013400735.1 Pomatostomus ruficeps
ATCCAACCTGGACTTGAACATTTAATTGTTTAGTTAGTTTTACTAATTTCAGTAATTAACTAACTAAGAAATTAGTATGTTTGACAATAGAGTTGAGCCAATCTCTCCTCCAATCACTTTTGCAAGTCCAAAATCATCTGGGGAATTCATCTGCTGACAAGGTTACAGTAAGTCCCACCTGGGCTCCTATAACTCTCTTACTATATGGTACAGGAACAATCTGAAATATTCAGCTGCTTATACCTGATCCCATTTATCAATCTGTACCAATGTAATGACAGAAAGAACCTAGGGGGAAAAAAAACCACTTCTCAGGACAGGGAGTTATTTCCTTTCTGACACATCAAGCCAGGTAGCTCCTCTGACAAGAAAGAGCTTGTAAGTCTCAATGTTGTTCACATTCTTTTGCATGCATAGAAGTTTCTGTGGTTTGTTATGTACTACAAAACCTGTTTCATATTTAAATCAGGCACTTATGGCGGGTCTATCCTGATAACTCAGAAGCCGAACGTGAATTAATTTCTGCCTTCTGGCCAAATCTGCCTCCTAGTATTGAAGCTGCATATGAGAACACAAAAGATCAGATCCTGTTTTTCAAAGGTGAAGTATGAGATTTTCGTTATTTTTTTTCCTTAATTTAATTATGTAGGAAGAAAGGATGTGGGCATAAAATTCATTTTTCAAACAAATAAAATAAAAACTCAGAACATTTCATCTAGTTTTCCTACAACCAACAATAAAGGATTACATCTCACCATTTACTGTCTGAAAATGACTGGTAAAACTAAATATTTTAATTTCTTTGAACAGGCAACAAATTCTGGGTTATCAGCGGATATCAGGTGTTGCTGGGTTATCCAAAGAATATCAACACACTGGGCTTCCCTAAAAGTGTCAAGAAAGTTGATGCAGCTGTTTGTAATAAAAATACAGGGAAGACAGACTTTTTCATAGGTGACAAGTACTGGAGGTAAGGAGAATTGAAAAAAGTTTTCCTATGAATGACTCCAATATAATTTGGATTAAAATGTAAATGTCAATGTCATATAAGAGAATGTAGACCTTTTAGGTAACTGCCTGTAACTAGTCGATTCTAGTAATCCTACCTTTCAAAGAAGTGTTTCTTTGACTCCTGCATGGGGAGAAGAGTAAAACTTTGTCTTTTGAGAGCCTAAGGCTATCCTGAAGTGGGCATTCAAAATGTAAGATGCGCTTTGATACATTATTCCTGGAAGCTGAAAAAAGTCCACCATCCAGAGAACTTTTACAATTACAAATGTCTCTCTAAAAAATAAAGATCAAAGCTAACCTACTTCAGCAGAAGGCTGAATGTGATGGTTTGTGCAGGATTTCTCTTGTTTCTGAAAAGTCCTGGATTATTTTATCCCTTCTAGAAAAAGAAAAGTGAGAGTTCCTTTCCTGTTTTCAACTGGTTATCTGTTAGCTGGCTTTTCAATATGTTCCCTCTAAATCCTATGCCCAAACTGGAATAAGGGAGTCCTGATACCCAAAGAGCAGGCAGGTGGAAGAAAGAAGTCAGTTTTGGGAAGCTGAAAGATTCCTTCTGTGTGCAAGGACAATGGCTGCAAAGTTCCTCAGGGAAACGGGGCAAGCGTGGGTCACACAGACCTTATTGTGACTAACTGTGGTGCTTCTCAGTGAGACATACAGTGTCAGCTGGATTTTGAGATTCCTGTGGTTTCCTGTTTTTTGGTTTTGATTAATTTGGGAAGAGTATTTACAATATCTTGCATTGTTATTTTACTGCCTTGGTCACAAGACAACAGCATGCAGGAAAGCCACAACACGCATTTCGTACCTAGTAACTCATTCTCTCAGCCTCATGCGCTTGTGAAAAAATATTTCTTGTATCCAAGGAGAAGTAAAACAAAGGCTTGTTTATTTGCTTGGGGTTTTTTTTCCCGAAACGGTTCCTCAAATCTGGAAAAACCTTTTAGGTTCTCCTTTCAGCACCCATAATTTAACCCCGTCTCATAAAAATTGTCCTGGCTCAGTTAGGAACAACTTGATTGTGTTAGAAATAAGCCAGCTGCCTTGCCTCCATCTAAATCTGTCAGCTAGTAAAGGACTATGTACAATATCTTATCAAAGTCTAAGAGGAGGAGTCAAAATTCATGTTATAAATACGTGCACTCATATAGTAAGAATCAATCTGTCCATTTTCCATGCACTGTCTGTCACACTGTTATCATTAGAGGAGGCAAATCCCATCCCTGGAGTCAAAAATATGGCTCGTCCTTCAATATTTCTCACCTAAGATGTGTCTTTGGAGCTGTACTTGCCCTTATCAGCAAACATGTAGCAATCTCATGGAAAACACAATGGCCAGCACCCTGCAGCCAATTGTGCAAGTAAATAATACAACTTCCCGTTGCAACCCCAGTGAAAACAACTGAACTGAAGATAGTGGGCACCTTTTAACAGCTGCTTAACTCTGTGCTGAATTGATGTGTAAATTGTGTAAAATTGCATGTCTCCATATGATTTAGGTTTGACGAAAACAGTCAGTCCATGGAGAAGGGTTATCCTCGACTGACAGCTGATGAATTCCCTGGAATTAGCCAGAGGGTTGATGCTGTTTTTCAACAGAAAGGTAAATGAAACAAGCTTTTAAGTAAAATCAGTTTAGTTCTAAAGATTATAAATTCTGAAATTATGATGAATGTCATTATTGCTGCATCCTGCAAAAGATAGAAATTAAGAGATTCTCTCCTGTGTGAACAAAGGTGATTTGTCAGAATGAGGCTACTTCTTGTGTCCATAACAAAATGTTTTCTTTTTCATTTCCAGGATTATTCTACTTCTTCCATGGATCAAAACAGTGGGAGTTCGACCCCATTGCTAAAAAAGTTATCCGGGAAATAAAGAGTAACAGCTGGTTTAACTGTTAGTATCATTTAACTTTCTCACATCCAGCAAAAGACAATAAATACCATTCTGGAGATCTCAGAAATTGTTCATGTGTACACTGCTATACAAAATAGACAACAGGACTCGTTTTCATAAATGCTTTCCATGTATTTTAATAAAATAACATGTCAGCTCAAATTTTATCCTCAAACACTAGAACAAAATTGCATTTTCCCCCTAAGTGGAAAATGTACCAAATAACTTATTCCTTTATTCGCCAGATGGTTTGGGGGTTTTTCAATATTACGACAATAAAGAGTTTTAGGTTGATGGCACCTGTTTCATGCTTCATCTGTTGAAGGCATTTTACATTTCTGAGATGTGAAAGGCTGCAGGTTATTATGCTAATATCCTTCCAGCATACAGTGTTTGTACTTGGTTCTTTTCTCTCCAAAAGGCAAGCTTCTTTTCTCTCCGTCTGCAAGATACAGGCTTTTCATTCGCCACTCACTTTTCTTCGTTCTACAGAAGATGCATTGTCCTGCATCTTGTCCTGCTCTTCTTTGGCTGTTGCAGCCTTGTCCCTTCCACATCAGAACAGTGCTTTACCACCAAAATCACCCTCAAGTCTCAATGTCTAAATATATTATGTCACCTCATAATCACCCTGATCTGTCTGGATAGCATAACAGTTAACATTTCATCAGTGTCCACTTTTTATGAATGACATCCTTCACAAATCAGGCCTGCCCTATTCAAGAATAGATTCAATTACCATGTCATGGAGCACAGCCTTTGCTCTACAAACACAAGCCATGTGCCTTAAGTGCACAAATATCTGACATTTATTGCATGGAGGCATGCAAACTCATCACAAAATCAGGCAAAATCTATAGAGTTTCTATAGAGTCATATCCTCTCCAGATATTTCTCTTACATTTAATTCTGGCAACAGGCCCAGAACACACTGCCAAATGACTGGCCATACTGTATGCATGGCTGGGGATATCTGAGAACCTGGCCTCAGTACTGGTTTGTCCTCCTGTTCCCTGCTTCTCACTTATTTGTCTGTTTTAAACACCTCTTGCATGCTTTAGCAAAATGTTTCTTTTTGCTGTGTATTTTTATAGCAATGCAATGACCCCAGCCTGAACATTGCCCACCTGATTTGGTGTAAATAGCAGCAGTACCACCATGTTGTTGCTACTGCTATGAGAAACCCACTGGCTTTGCTCCCACCAGGAAATCACAGTAAAGGCCCAAATATGCTGTTTCACTGGTCTACAAGTCTAATCATGGCAAACACCTTCACCATTTACATCCCTAAGTAAACTTAAGCCTAAAGTGGAGCGTCACTTGGAGTGACGTCACAGTGGAGTAAGTGTTTGCCTGGATATTCTATGACTGCTTTAGCTTTCTGTCTAGCTACATGAGTTAGGGAAGATCCCTGTACCGAAAGAAGAGGAAGAAGTTTTCCATGTATCTCATCTCATCTCATCTCATCTCATCTCATCTCATCTCATCTCATCTCATCTCATCTCATCTCATCTCATATCACTCAAAGACTCTGCTGGGTCAAACCAGTGTCTTCAGCCTCCAGAGAAAATATTTGGAGGGGAAGGCTACCCAGCTAGTTTAGAGTAGCTAACTTTCAGACAGATAAGGTTGGGTGGAATTAATAGTGTCTTTGATGGATATCTTTCAGTTTTTATTCAGAATAAGACATCCTGCTTTTCTCCTCTACGATGTTTGCTTTTCGACAAGTTAGAACAGCAGCTTTTTATTATCACCACAAGCCAGTGACAGAGTTGTCTGAAGGCACCTGCTTGCATTGCCACTGTGAAGTGATTGTTACACACATCCTAGATGAAAAGAGCAGAACATGCTGGAAGCAGGTGGGATGGGGACAGTTCCTTACCTATTTCTGTATTTTCAAGTTCCTTAAGCTCTTCTCCAGCATACAATTAAACTGATGGCTGTGTAGTAGAAAGCACAATTTAACAGCACAGTCATAGAAGCTGCCAAGTTACACCCAAGTGTTTACACTCAGAGGCAAGATTACTCTTTCACACACAGTCTGCTCAGTGTGTAATATGATTGTAACTTTAACTTCAAGAAACATTTAATCATTGAGCCATTGAGGAGATTATTCAGTTCTTTGCATCACATAGGCAAATTCCTCTATCTTCATATACACAAATATCATAGTTACCCTGGGCTCCTTCTTCTCTCAGGTGAAACTTTGTTTCATAATTTATATAAATCCCTGGTTTCAAGACAAGTAAATCTTTAACAGTGAAATGTAGTTAATGAAGTTTTCTGACTGTCAGCTCTGGCATTCTGTTAAACCACTGTGTGGGGTTCATGTTCACAAGTCATAAAGCAATCAGTACTGCTTTTCCTTTAGTAGCAAAGAAGGCCTGAATAGTCATTCCCAACACAGAAAGTCTTGACTTCTCAGTAGTGGTAACAGCTTCATCACTCAGTTTTCCCTCTCTGTCATTTAAGTGGAAGAATAGGTGTTGTCTTGAACATTGTTCATTTTCTTTTTTTCTTTTTTTTTTCCTTTTTAATGGTAAAAGGGTGAGATGTTGTCCTAAGTTTTGCTGTTTCTCAGTGTTTCTCTTTCTGTAATACTTTCTCACACATTCTTCTGTAAACATGGCCATGGTTTCCTAACAACTATCTATGTTTTGCTAATTGTCTGTGTTGTTATCATTCCAGTATACTGGGTGGAGAAATATGATAGATTGATGCTTTGACCAATGGAATTGAGAGGTGGTCATTTCTACCTCCAATCCACAGTGATTTGTAAAAACATATAAATAAAGGCAGAGGGTTCTGCCCTCTCTCTCTTTTTGCCCTCTCCGTTTGCTGTCTCTGTGTGGTCTTTTATTTGGCTCTCCTTTGGGCTCCTCGGCCTAGCCGGCCTGACCCAGTGCTACAAATAGGAACCAGAACAGGATGTCAGAACAGAAATCCAGTAAGTGAAGAGTGTTTACTGGTGGTCCTATCCTTCCATGTCTGCCAGGAGCCTGGACAATATGGGATTATATCTTGCACTTCACCATATCCTCCCACAGCCCTAAAGAGCTCCCAGTATCACTCCCCCTCTCTTATGCTTCCTATAGATCCCCATAATGCATGTCCCCATACTGTGGTTAGGTATCTAGCTGAGCAATGCTGGGTAGTTACTCTTGGGGTGACAGCTGGTGGTCCCACAGCCCAGACCAGCAATGAGTTATCTGTCTTCCCATTAACAGGGGTTTTTCTCCTCTAGCTAGCTACTATTTTCCACAAAACCTGTAGGAATTATGGGTTTTCAGTTTGGCTTGGAAAAACTGGCCAGTACCTCCAGTTTCTGTGGGAGCAGATGGACACACAGACACACAGAAAACAGAATCCCACCTAGTAAAGCTAAAATAACTTTCTCAGTGTTTTTACTAAACATTCTTCTTGCTTTCCATTGCACATTTCCATTCAGTTTTGTAATATCGTATTCCCCTACTGGTGACAAGAGGAGTTTGGGAGGGCAGGCAAGGCAAGGCAGAAATTACATATAAAACCAAGGAGACAGCTAATCCACACTTGTCTTTCCAGTTGTTTTATGTCACTGAGAAAAACAGTCATCTGCTTCTCATCCAATTAATCTTTTTAAACAGCTGTTTTTCAAATGAATCATAAGATCGTAAGATGATGAGACTGAACAGAAATGAGGAAATTATATATCCCAAGTGTAAGAGACGGTCCGAGGACCCTTTTTGTCTGCCTCACGATCATCTACGGACTGAGAATGATCCCCCCTGAAAGAACAAGGGCAAGAGGACCTCATGAGAGTCCTGGCCAAAATTAACGTGAGATGACNGAGATTCGGGTAACGAACCATCACGAATCCTGCTCTATGTTAGCGGATCGTGACACCAAGGTAATGTGTTACCAAGGCATACAAACTTTAACATTCCTGGTATATTGTCCTGAAAAGTCCTGCTCACTTCTTTGTCTACAAGAACCCGATTTCCTGACACTGGCATGGGAGTGTTTCAACTAACAGAGTAGGGCAGGAGCTGTGGATAATCAAATACTTGCTAGAGCAGAGCTTAAAAGCCACATCTAACCCTTACCCTTTTAGGTAAGCAATTCTCCCCTGTGTTCTCAGGTGACAGACAGATACCCTAAAAGCCTTGAGAAAACAGATACTGAATTTTTTTAAGGGTTTGATACCTTAAAGGAAGAAAAAAGACAAGCATGGGAGCTAATGTATGAAGATTTCTTATTACCTGGATGTACATAACCACTCTTCCTTGCGCTCACTCATCATTTCATGCCCTTTGCTGCAAATTGCCCAATTCCTGATAACAGGAAAGGAAGGTGCAAGGCTGTGTTTAAGCGCTGATAGCCAATATGCTCTTTGGACAGCTTATGAAGTTTGAACCTTTTTGGGCACTGATCCTTCAGACATGCCAGAGCTCTACCCACGGCAGAGAACTGAAACCCCGCATAGACGCTGCAGGTGCCAAGACAGGACATCAACAAGAACTGCAGATGAGGGGCACAGTGCGGATGAGGGGCCTGGCCAAACCAGGGGGAGCATTTCTCTGAGGAGTACAAACACAGGCAGAGAGCCTCGCAGGGTGAAGACTTTTAATGACAGCCATCTCAGTGGCCTTACTGAATGTACCCAGTGCATGTACTTTGTAGACAGGATCTAGAGGTCTGAGATGTGTGTTCTGTGGTTCTGGCTGTGGATCAGATGTTTTCATGGTCTGTCTGCACTCATTGATTAAATCAGCTTAGGATAAGGGGTGCCTATTGGATTTTTTCCTCATACATCCTGGGCTTCATGTGTTTTTATGGTCTATAAGCACTGTATCTTACTAACTTTAGGTAAGTGAATGGACACAGATGCATGTGTGTGTTTATGTGCTCCTGCAAAAGTGCCCACAGGTGTGTGTGGGTCTGTGCAGGCTCTGCAGCCTGCAGGGGCTAAAGGAGCAGGGAACCCTTGGAAATGTCTTTTCTGTAGGATAGGAACAAATGCTGCTGGTGGAACCAAGGGCTATACTGCCTCCACTTAAATGAGCAGCACAGGGTTTCAAATTATCAGATAAAAATCCAACATAGGTTCCTAAAGACTAGGTCTGTGGTGAGTAACTCAGCCTTTGGATACGATGGCTGTGGATATTGTGACTGTTTGACCTTGGACTGATGAAGCTGGTGGTTACTTTTGGAGCACTTGCTGTGGATACTGGAGGTTAGCACAGGATCCCCTCAAAAATGCTGCTTCTTGCAACAGACTGGAGTTATGAGCTTCACTTTGCCGAGCACAGCCTCTGTATCCCATGGACACAGCTCGAAGGGACCTGCCAGCGCTGCCCACTGTCCCTGTGTCATGTTCTCCGGGCTGGGAGTGGAGCTTCACAGCTTCCCCCCAAGGTCGCAGCTGTCACCCAGGGCTCACAGCTGTCACCCTGCGGTCACAGCTGCCACTGAGGGGTCACAGATGATACCCAGTGGTCACAGCTGCCACCCCGCGGTCACAGCTGGCGCCCCACAGCCACAGAAGGCCACCCAGTGGTTACAGCTGGCACGGGAAGGTCACAGCTGTCACCGCGCATAAGATGTCACCCAGGGCTCACAGCTGCCATGCTGCGGTCGCCGCTGCCACCTAGCGCTCACATCTGGTACCCCGCGTTCACATCTGACACCCCGCGCTCAAAGCCGCCCTAGCATCTGTATCAGGCTGGCTCCGGGCAGCTCAGCTCCTCTGATGCTCCGTTTCAGTTGTGCAGGTACTCGGTTCAGGATTTTCTAAATAAGAGTTTGCACAACAGTGTTTTATGGGGAGGAAAGCATGCGAGGAGAAGCACTTCGATTTGAAAATGAAAAATTCTTTGTTAAATATATTATTAGTGTAATTTAAATTGAATAAACTGAGCTGTGTGCTTGCCATGGTGATGGTGATTCAAAATCACCAGAGAGAAAACATAAAGAAAAGCACTTAGAGAGTATGAGAAGCTGTGTTCTGAAGGACTGAGTCCCTTAAATTGTCAGCAACTATTATGGGAATTGGTAAAAACTGTTTTGGCCTAGACTGAAAGCATCACACTGGTTAGGAAGAAAATCAATACTTTAAAATATAGGTATTTTCAAAATAGAAATACTTACAGACAGATGGGAAATGTCATTATTAAGCAGAATAACTTGGTAATAAAGATGAAAAATACATCATTTATAAAAGCACTGAAAAATCATTTTTCAAATGTGTGTGTATGCATATAATACAAATATATACGCATATATTTACCTCTAGCTATGTTTCAGGCTGTCATCATTACTTTTATAACTACCGCTTTTGATTTCCATCAAAGATTATAGAGGAAATTATTTACACAATAAATATAAGAACTCTTTAAAGCATGATGAAATTTTTAGTTTTGGTTATAATTTTCCAATTCATACTACTGCAAACAGGATTACTGTGACCAAACCATGTTTTTAGTGTAAAATAAATGCACTTAGTGTAAGGAAATAAGGAAAGTTTACACTGATCTCAGGAGGAGACCAAACTGGTACAGGTATGTTCTGGAGCAAAATTCTGCAAGTCAGCAAGTGTTTGTTTATGGAGATGTACAGAGTATGGAAGGAGAATGACTATTAGTAAAGACGTCTCTTTGATTTCTAAGTGTGATCAACTCTTTCCTCATTTCCAGGAACACTGTGCAGCCTGTGTACCTTGTGAGCCAGAGGACAGGATTTAATTAGAGAAGAAGGTGCTGATTCAGCAAAGCCTTCAAGCTCATGCCAAAATTCCAACATGTATTTCAGTAACACTACTTTGGAAATCTTTTGCGCAGTCATAGCCCTAATGGGACATCTGTGCTCATTAAGACCATAGAAATGTACTGCCCCAGCAAAGTTCACACAAAGCAAGGCCATTCCTCAAGCACTTGGCTGAAGAAATGTACATTTACACCAGTACAAAGTTATCTGTGCATAAAGAAGAATGGACCCCCCTATCTTGCTTCCCCTTGCAGTCCTCTTTTCTCTCCTTCCCAGAGTTTCACCTCCCACCTTGCAAACCTTTCTGCCTCTGCCTCTGGTTTTGCAAATGTTGTTTTCAGGTGTAGATTATTGGAGGCCATAATTTTGGGATTCAGTGCTATCCAAAGGCAGAGGTCTGCATAAAGTGCAAATTGCTCAAAGGGAAACACAGAGGTCTTTCTTTAATTTCTGAATACACTGAGATATTTTTGCCCATATAGCATTTCTGTAAGAATTTGGTTACACTATGAAGGCCAAGTTCTGGGTATCTAGGTAGCTGATTTCCACCTATATCCTTGTGTCTGGTGTCCTACCCTCTGGATCGGAGTCTTTAAAGATGCTTAACCATCAGGAAAAGTCTCTGCAATTTGGGGTGAATTTGACCATTATTATGCTGTTCTTAAAGCTTTAAAGTGAGGGTAAAATGAAACACTCATGGAAAAAAATTATCCTGAGCTTTAAAAACATACTGCCAACAGGCAGAAATAAAGATTTTATCTCTTGGAGCAGCTATCTGGGGAAAGGACAAAGGAACTATGGACTTGAACCCTAGGATGGTTTTGAAGTCAGCTTCTTCTTTATATTCACTTGCCTTGCATGTTTTTAGTTTGTGGAGCTCTTTGTGGCCACAAAACCCAAAATCCTGGTAAGAGCTGCCCACACGCCTAAAGGAGAGATCTAAGTTCAGACCAATGAATGGTCCTTTGGACACCTTCAAACCACATGGCCACAAGTAAAGTGTTTTAGCACCAGAAGTCAGTCCAAGTCAGCAACTGAGTGCCTTCCCTGTGTGTGGCTGACAGCAGAGACTTAGAGAAAAGATGGATATAGATCTCAGGTAATATTTTTCTGCAGCACCAAGCAGAAAAAAAGGCACAGATGATCTCCTGCAGACAACTCTTCTGGGAACCTTTTCCTCCTTTAGAATGGGGCCAGGAACCATTCTCAGTGAGGCATGGACTGTTTAAAAATCTGGTCTCTGCAGCTAATGTTAGTCACCAGGCTGACAGGCCAGGCTGACATTGTAGGAGAAATATGGGGCTGCTCGGGCTTTTTTTGCACACTGAAGAAAACAATCAAAGTGTGAATACTCTATAACATGGCACAGCTATGAACCATTGCTGTGCAAGACGGAGGTGTTCTCTTTCTCTTACACTAAATACAATTTTCTTACTCTGGCAGGGCTGCCATCCTCCTTGGATGGCAGCTGGCATTACCAGCAATATGTGGTGTCTAACAAAGGGACAGAGGTCTTGTTTCATTACCACATACACTTAGTAAGTTTATCTCCATGCACAGTAGTAAGTTTATCTCTCTCTTTTGACAAAAATAGTGGAAATAATAGTATTGTTCCTGTGCTACTACTAGACAAGGGCCTGTACAAGTCACAGCTTATGTTACAGAACAATCTGTGTATATAAAACAGAAAAGCTGAACACTAATCATCTACAAAATAATAATCACTCTACATACTAGAATAAAGTTGTTGTTTAAACTTCTTTGCCAAATTTCTATTTGCCTTAGAGAAAGCTGATACAAATAACCTAAACTCATTAAAACCCAAATGTTTGATATCATAGAAAAATCAAAAATTAAGATTTCCTTTCATTCTGAATCAAATCTCAATTCAGCATAAGATCTAATTTCAGTATAAATAAACCATACTCTCTTTATACAAATAACGGCTCAGTTTTTACTGCCAGACTTTTCTAATAATCATATGTTCATCTAGATTATTTTTAATCAGCATTTCACACATTACAAATTGTAAAATTAGTATGGGAAAATACTTAATTTTTGTCAGTCATTTACATGTCAATGAGCAAAATTTGTTTGAATTTTTCTGGTTTTCTAGGAGTTCTTTGACATGCATTATTTCCAAAAGGGAAGGCATCAGTCTGTGAAGATAGCTGCAGCAACATGACAAGAAATCTTAAGGAATGCAGGCATTCCTAGGTGTTCAGGTGACCAGAAATGTGGGCTACAGCACATGAAGAAGTCAGAGATCATGGTGGGGAATAGCAAACTACCAGCTCTTTTCAGGAGAGCCCAAATGAATAAAGAATACATTAATTTAAGGTGATGAGTTGTGGATTTTCTGGCTTTGGAAATGAGTAGGCATTGTTTGGATGATTTTAAAGGATCTTTAACTTTTTAATTTTTACCAATGTTGTCTTCATTTTGTATTTCAAACATTTTACCTCTGTTATAAGCTCAGCAAGAGCTTTGTAATAAGTCTCTAAGATTTTTTCCAGAAATTCTTAGTAGTTAGAATTCAAGGAAGACTGTATTATAAAAGGGCACAATGCAACTTCAAATGCACAATACTTCATCTGTTTTAGCAAGAAACACACACTTGTTGCTGCACCACTAAGTGAATTGCATTTAATTAAGAAGATTAAAAATTTTAAAATGCAGATTGACTATCAGAAAATTAAATCACCCCACGATATGAGATCATGAATGGCTAGTATTTTCCCACAGTGTGACATCCCCGGCTTTGTTTTTGACCTCGTTCCTATTGCACAGCACTGCCACTAGATGTCAGATGAGGAAAGGGCCCCACTGGTCCCCACAAGCGAGTCTGGTCAACCGATGAATTGGAAAAAAGTATTGCACAGGGTATGAGGAGGGGCCAGGTAAAAATAGGTAGCTATTGATTTTTAGCCGTTGGTAGTATTAAGTTATGGGTTTTCTAGGACGAATTGCACTGCTGTGACACACAAGAACACAGGAAAACTCCTGAAGTCACCTTCTGTCTCTGGGCTGTCACACTGTTTTTAGAGAATCTTTCAAAATGAACCCTGATTCATTACAGGAACTCTTGAGCATCATCACAATGATAACACTAAATAGAAATGGAAAAATTAGACTCAGAGCTTACTCAATGGAAATTAAAGTCAGATAAAGAAAAATAAATTATCAGGTCTAGTTTCTTCAGTATAGACTTAACCTGTATTTAAATATCAACTGGTTCCAAGCTCCTTGCCCTTCAGCCCCACACTCACAGCTAAATTACAATAACTATGGGGTTTGGTGGTGAAAAATCACACCATGTTTACATCCAAGGAAGTTGTCAAACTGGACACTGTAAAGGAAGGAGATGTACTTGGTACATCCTCTACGTCATGTCATGGAGTTGATGAATACTCTCCATAGCAGGTTAAGGGAATTTTTGCAAAGATCAGAGCTAGGAAGACAGCCCTGGACCATATCCTGGTACCCAGCAGAAGCGCCAGCCTTGGACCGTGAATGCCATCATGATCAAAACTTCCCAGGACAAGAGCTAGAAAGGGAGGGATGGGGAAGAGGCAATGTTCTGTGTAGAACAGAAGAAAAAAGCTTCCCACTTTCATCAGCATACAGGTCAAGGTCTGTATTCTGTGATTACAGCAGTTTAATCTGGCTTCTCTATCCAGGTTTATAGGAAGAAATGTGCTTCAGAGAACTTCGTTTTCTTCTAGGACCTTGTGTAAAGTGGAATGGTGCAAAGGGATTTTGGTCACAGTGAATGACACTAAAACCAAAACTGACGTCAGATTTATCCCTTCCCAACTAGCGAGGGAAAGCCATGGGACATAATGCATATAGTGTTGAATTTAATTACTTGGGATGAGTTTAAATTGCATCAGAATGGTGCTGTAGCACTATTTCATAGCACTACACAGCCTTAACCTTTCAGCTGAATGCTCTAAGAGTGCACAAAGCATTGTATCTGCACTAGTGGAGATGTAACATATTTTCTGGATCTGATTTCCTTCCCTGAAGTGTCTAAATTATTGATTTCCACGCAGTCTTTCAGCCACTTTCATGGTCACAGCTGTGAAAAGGCATCTGCTTTTGTTATCTGCTTCCGAGGCTGATTCTGGGTTGTTTTTCCTTCCAAGAAAGAAGTGCCTCAGTTATCCATTAAAAATAGAGTGAGTTTCTGGAATGCTATGTATGGGGATATTCTTCCTCTTTCCCCTGCTGTTATTTGCTACATCATCATGACTCTCATCCCTTTGATAGCCCGTGTGGGACCCTGACACACGCTTTTGCCCCAGTGAAGGGTTAGAAGGGACAATAATCTTGACAGCACAGAGAAGTGGACTGAGGGAACAAATGGTATGTGGAAATAGTTTATAAATTACAAATTCAAGGATTACCTGGGAACCAATCTTTGAAATTTACTTCCAGAAATCAGTCTATTCCTGAGCTACCTGGGAAGAAACAACATAGCAATGTGAGAGATGAGAACAGTTTAAAATGTGAAAGTGTGAAAAACAAAACCCTACATTAGGGGATAAATTTGAGGTCAGTTACAAAGTGAGTACTAAATGAACAGACTGATAAGCCTTAACCTCAAACAAAATCATTGAAACAATTATAAAGGAATGGATCTAATATTACTCTTTCAAAACTGGACTGACTCAGTAAATTCTGAGAAAGTTATTTCTGACCTATTATTGTGAAACAGGAGGTGGAAGAACAAAATTTAATCCATTATTATCTGCAAAAATTATTTTAAAAAAACCCACAGGTCACAGCTTTTACTGTTGGTCAGTAAAAATCAACATAAATATTCATATAAACTTATTATGTTCCTTTTTGTTGCGGTTTTCCAAAGACCCAGGAGATAACAGTTTCCCGGTTGTGTGAGGAGAGGTTGTAGGACCCTAATATGAGGGATTACTGCTTTAATCTTAAGCATATCCTGAAGACCTTTGCAAGATCAGCACTGGAATATTTGTCAGCTTGTAGTATTGAGGAGAAAAATCCTGAAATGGCTGTGGAACATACTGATTCCTCATCTTCAGTGAAGTAAATTGACCAGCGGTGGACAACTAATGCTTTATGCTGTTAAATTAATAACTTGGTCCCTGACACAACTTTGTCATGGACAAACTTGCATTTGGGCACAGTTCAGGAGTCAGTACTGTTCAGAGACTTTCCTCAAGAAAAAAAGCAATCTGCATGTATCTGCCCTGTTTTAAAAGATAATTTTAGATAAGAAGAGAGTGGTTTCAGTCCTATTTATTTTATTAGTACAGCAAGAATCAGTGTTTGCTCTTTGCACCTTGGTGGCCTGCCACACTCATGTGGGTAAGCATGACATACACAACACTGCATTCTTGTCTATATCACCACATTTTTTTCCCATCTGATACATCATCTGTCATGCACCTGGGTCTTACCAGTCCTTTTCCCTTCACGATGCTCTGATAGCACATCCAAGTTTTACTAGCCTTTATTTTGGGAGCTGGTAAGAAAACAAATCTGACTGTTAGATAAAAGTTATACGTCCAGACTGAAAACCCTGTAAAAAGTTGCAAAAGCCTTTTTTTTTTTTTTTCCTGGATATTCCACTCTTTCATAACATGTTTTGCATCTGACAAGCCGCTCACTGCAAATCTCTCTGCCAAACCTTAGGCTCTTCAAAGCTCTGGATCACCTTCTTTCTAATCTGCCCCAAAGCTCAGCTTCCATCCGTTTCATGTCAACATCTGTATAGACTGTCTCGTCTGAATAATTTAGGAGCCAAATCCAACATTACTTCTCCAGTCCTTTGATTTGCCAGAGAGGTCCAACTCTAGCCATAGATCGCTGACCCAGGTGACTTCTTACCTCCTAAGCAGATGTTTCAGGAGCTGGAGAGGGTGAAGATAGATGCACACCATTTCTGTGAGAGCATCAATCAAATTGTCACTTAGAAGAGGGCAAACAATGTTTGTTTGGATCCATTTCAGCCCAAGCTTACAGCAGAAATCCCAAACTAATTCTTCTGCTGAGCTTTGCAGGCCTGCCACTTCAGCTACTGTGAACCCAGGGACCAGGGGCACCAGAATCTCTTCTGTGAAAAATGTAAAGTTATTTCAGATAAGAATTAATCAGTATTATGCTTAAATCTGTGACAATCACTGTTTTCACCAGGCTTTCCAGACCTAGAGCAGTCAGCCTGTTTATACCATTTTGGAGCAACAGCCCAGTGAAATTCCATATATTGCAGCCACCCATAAGCTGGTAGACAGTCACACAGGACTTTACTGGACTTGTGCCTTAAAGACACTTTACCAAAAATAATTAATGTTAGAGAAATCCTTTGGAAAATAAAGAAAACTTCCTGAAAAAATGTGCAATTTATGAGATTTTTATTTTTCATCAGGAACTGAAAAATGCCCCAGATTTCATAAACTTGTTGACTTTTCCTTTGTGGCCTGTGAGTCATCTCCTAAATTTGTGCCAGGACTAATTACTTTTTTAAATTTTTTTTTTTATTACCACTCAGTCTCTCATTCTGAGGCTCATAGAGGATATGCCACCTGCAAAAATGCCTGACAGACCAGAGGGAACATGATTGTATCTCAGCTAATGCTTTAATCAGTACTGGGTACTAGACAACTGATATGACCAGATCAAAGAGAAATCATAGGATTGAGGCTACTGGAGTGAAGCATGTAAGATGGCATTTCAGATGGAGCCTAAAGCCTAAGGCTAGATCTCTATCTTCTAGCAGGAGATGGAATACAATTGGGACCATGCACTGGCATGGTGCCCAAGAGATGCGAAACAGCTCACACTCAGGCAATTAAACTCTCTTAATCTCTGAGGTAGTTTGTCTACTTCCAAAGAGGTTATTTGGGAATTGTCCCTGTCACATGACATGTCCTGAATAGTGCCCAGGAACCATCCAGAGGGCTGGTCTGAAATGAAGATGTTCAAGAGCCATTTCAACAATTTAGCAGGACAAAGGGCTGAGGTCTAGTGCCTGGGAATGTTTTTTAGTACCACAGACTTAACTAACACCAGCCATAGCCTGAGCATCATTCCATCTCTCTCAAAGTCCATCGAGCATCAGGCTTACAGATATTAGTGCAGCAGTTTTCAGTGAGGCTCACAGGCAAAATGTCTTGTGGAGTTCTTCCTTTGAATTTTATGCCAGTTTAGATTGTTTCCAGTTAACTTTATACCTGATAAGACAATTGATGTCTGACAAGAGAATTCAGATGACTTTCACAAGAATTTGAATCAGACTTGCAGCTGCTGCAACCATTTCACAAGAGGCAACAAAGCAGTGACTTTTAGGCAGCCACCACACCACAAAAAAAGGGAAGAAATTGTAAAGTAGGATATCCTTTGGAGACTGCTATTGCTCATTCAAAAGACATCTGAAACACATTGGTCTAGTGGTAGGATGAACAGAGAGAAGACTATGCTGGAGTGTTGACCCAGTAAAACAGCACAGAATCTTTTTAGATGCACACACAAAAGCACATACGTCTATATATATGTGTGTGCATTTATATAACTTTGAGGAGAACTCAGACAACATATTGCAGAGACGCTCTGTGAGTAGTAGCTGCACATGGGCAGGCTGAACATGGCTGATCCATAGCCCTTTGGCTCTCTTCTGCTCCTTCTTCCACACCACACAGCCTCCATCAAGATAACTCTGGGTTCACGATGACCAGGGCAGCAGTCGTTGCAGCAAATTCAGTGCAGTTTTCCTATGACCTCTTTTTGACAGATTCTTTATACATGACCTACATTGGTGTTCTCTATTGCTAGCTCAGTGGTACAGTTCTGACAGGTATTTTTAATCTCCTAGTCTAAAGGGAACACAAAGATGAAGCTGTCAAGGAAGTCACTGCCATGTGCCATTCATCAAAGCATCATTGTACTCAGTCCAGACCTGTGATTCACTCCAATCTCTGGACAGTAATTTAGAGGATGCTTCCACTGAACAGAGCTAAAGGCAGGCAGAGATTACTCTGCTATCTCTCCAGCCTCCCCAGGTCTGCCAGTTCCATAAGCAGGGTGAGGTATACACTCAAGTCAAGGTTAGACATTAAGCACAGGCATGGTTAATCAAATCATGGCTCCTGCATCTTTAGAGGTAGCAATGTTTAGAAGATCTACAAAATCTTTTTCCCATATTCTTTCCTGTAGCACAAGGCACAGAATTGTCCTGAGATAAAGTGCTCACCTAAGGATCTTCTGTAAACACACAAGAAGAGAGCAAAAAGATGTCACAGAGATATCCACTAAACCACACTGGAGGGAGAGGGCAACAGATGTCACAGAGATATCCCAAGTCCAGGACCTAAATCAGCAGACAGTATTTTAGATACATGTAGCAAATCCCATGAGCACATTTTCCACCATCACCCCTGCTCATTCTCGCTCCAGGAAGATTCTGGGGAAAAATATGCACAGCCCAGAAGTCAGTCTAATCAAACCTGTGTTTAAAATAGAATTAATCATCCTTAAAATGCTCTAGCTTCATCTACATAGAAGTGAAATTTGAAATATTTACGTGAGTTAAGGAAGGAAATAATAAAAATACCTTAAATTGGTAAAATTATAAAAGAATCAGTGGGAAAACACTGAGTTGTTTCCACATCTTTTTCCCCCAACAAATTTTGATTATTTACCTCTCTCATCTATCATACTGTTTTTTCTGACTCATCTAAATAATTTTAATTTGCTCTCTTTTCTTCGCGTAATGAAATGGGCAAAATAAATATTAACTGAAAATTGAAGAAAGAGGCAGTAACTTAAAACAAGAATCTCCATAACTTTTACAAGAAAACTTTCCTGGATAATTCTGACCCACCCACCTATCTTAAAATCAGCTCACACTTACTAAGCAAATGAAATGAGGCTGCACAGTGAACACAATGTTATTACAGCTGCTCTAACCACTGAGAAAACACGTTGCTTCATTCTAAAGAAACCACACTCGAAAAAGCTATAAAATCTTCATAGGAGGTATTGAATTCATTTGAGTTGGTGAATAGAGAGCATGTGTGTTTTCTGGCATAGGCATGGGTAATAAAATAAACACGTCCAGAACTAAACTGAACGTCTGTGCTACTGCAGTGAGTACTCTGCAAAGCTGCTGTGGAGAACATCTGACTTTCCTTGAAGACTAACATTGAAAGTATCATCAAAGCTTTAAATATGATTTTCCAGATCTTTTTAGTAGATATTAACCTTAGAGAAAACCAACCATGGGCTGGTGTTCATGAGCCTTTTCCATCTGTCCTAGAAAATTTCCATCATTTCCTAATGATGTTTCTTACTTGCAGTGTTGTCTTTCTTTTTAGACCAAACAGTTTCCTATATATTTTCTACTTAGCACATTTAACCAAAATCTTCAAATATTTTGTTTTTTGGCTTATCGGTTCTATTTTTTTAAGGTATGAGAAAGTCTAGCTGCATCCATGCAGGCTATATTATGTAAACAGCACCAGCAAAGTGAAATTGTCTGAACCCAGTTGTGTAGGTGAGGACGCAAGGTTAGTCAGCCATAGCATGGCTGTTGGGAGCATGCAAGTGTAAGGGTTGCATGCTGTCCTGAGGGAGAGACAGCAGGAAGAGGCAGGAAGGGATTGTTTATTTTCTCATTGCTCTTCATACACCACCAGTACGCTGAATAGACCTGCCTCTGCCCACTTTCTGATATCACATATTCAAGGTTCTCTGTCAAAGGCACTATTTAGATCTCACTTGTCCCAGCCCATGACAGAAGGGTTGGAACTGGATGACTTTAAGGTCCCTTCCGACCCAAACCATTCTACGATTCCATGATCATACAATTGCAGTGAAGAAATCTTGCCATTTCAAATACATTCTCAAAAGTGTGAAAAATACAGCATTAGCTGTTTACAATACTTGGGTTTTTTCTTCCAAATCTATGACAAAAAAATGTTAAAGGAATATGGGAAAGGACCATCTAAAAAGTATTCATAAAGAGTTCAGAGGAAACAGTAGCAAAGCAGATGCAGCACTGGAAGTGAAGAGTGAGTATTTCTCCTTGCAGCAAACAGGCCTGATCCTGTCAGTCTGTGCTCTGTGAAGCTAAGGAATTTAATATATAAGCACATCATATGTTTCCAAATATAGCATATTTATTGATTTATTTCTGTGATTAAGCTAAATGAGATTTCTTTACCAACTGCTATAACAAAGACTCTGAAATGTATCAGCTCCATATCTAAGCCATGTAATCACCAGATAATTTCAAATCCCAATAAATAATTCTGCTTTTCTCCCTGAAATCTGTTGACAGGACACAGGGGAAAGGTTCAAAGCTGCACCAGAAGATGTTCAGACTGGACATTAAGAAGCATTTCTTTATGAGAGTTTGGTCAAACACCGGAACAGGCTCCCTAGAGAGGTGTTTGATGTCCCAAGGTTGTCAGTGTGTCAGACACAGTTGGACATGCCATTAGTAACATGTTTTGACTATTGGTCAGCCATGAAGGGGTCAGGCACTTGGGCTGGATGATTCCTGTCAGTCCCTTCCAACAGAACTATTCTATTCTATTCTATTCTATTCTATTCTATTCTATTCTATTCTATTCTATTCTATTCTATTCTATTCTATTCTATTCCATGTTTATTTTGACATAAAACCTACCATAACAAAGAGTTGAGTAGTTCATGCCGACCACATGAATGTCAAGAGCAAGCAGGGATGTTAGTTTTGTAGCGACATCAGTATTTTAGAAATGATTTGACAGTAAATTTGGCTTGTTTGACAATGAATGTATGGATGTGCTACAGGTAGTGCAGCCCAGAGAGCCAAGCCTGTGTTGCCTGTGTTGCATCTGGGCACTCTTGTGTCAACAGCTCAGGCATTGCTACAGCAGGAGTTGGGGTAACACGGATTTCAGCGTTGGCTCATGGTGCAAGTTTGGTCCCTGAGGCACCCTGGTGAGGGGAGACTCACCACTGCAATGAAGAAAGGAGGTCTCAGTGAGGTGGGTCTTGGTCTCTTCTCCGATGACAAGGGCTTGAACAAGAGGAAATGGTCTCCCCTGGTTGTGCCAGGGGAGATTTCTATTAGATAGTAGGAAAATTTTGTTTGTGGAAAAGGTTATTAAGCACTGGAGCAGGCTGTCTAGGGAAGTGATTACCACCCCTGAAGGTGTTTAAAAAGACGTTTAGATGTGGAGCTTAAGGACGTAGTTTAGTGGTGAACAGTGCTGGATTAACAGCTGGATTTGGTGATCTTAAAGGTGTTTTCCACCCTAAATAATTCTAAATAGGTAAAGAAATCCCTATAAAATATAGAAAACTTCTTTTTTTTTTCAAAAAAGGTGATTTAGTGATTAAATAGTTAATTATCTACCAGTTAATTATCTTTTATTTAAAATGTAAGTAATTTTTCTAGAGCATGAGAAAGCTGAAAAGAGACTGGTAACAGGCAGGCCAACAGCTTTTCCTGTGACAGGCAGCGATAGCTACTGACATTTATTGAGCACAAGCCTTGCAGATGCTCGGAGGTGTCAGTCCACAGCCAATGGTGCTCACAGGGACACACATCTCACACCCCTCGGCAGAGGAACTGCTCCCGGGATCTCTGTCAGGAGGTGATTATGAAATTCTTCCCAGTGACTCAACAACAGCTGTGTGGCTTTGCCAATAGACATTTTTGCCTACAGGGAGCAATGGGGGCATTTCACAAATGCAGACAGGATGTGGCAAGTATGAAGTTCAATCCCAGAAATTCTTCACCAAGGTTTTTCTTCGTGACAAGAAGCCAAAGATGCATGGGAGCGAATTTGTCTGTTCTGTTTGAAACATATCATTGACATACAGGCTAAGATTAGATAAAGCACCCCAAGAAGAGTCTGGATTTACAGTTCCTCCAATAAACAATTTCTTTTTTCTTTTAAGGATTTGCTTACTTTTTTTCCTGGTCCAAAAGCCTATAAATATGCAGAGAGAAGGAAAATGTGATTAATATTATGAGAACCAGTTCCTAGAGTGGTTGCTATAGCAGTACTCAGCAGAACATCAGATGGAGGTAGAAGAAAGTAAAACCTGGACCATGAGGTCAAGAAACAGGGTTGATCCTTTTCTAAACTTTTCCTTTTATGTAAACACAGAGCACAAGAGGAATGCCACAACTCAGCCTAGCAATATAACACTATTCCAATCAATACATCAGCATTGGTATTTTGAAGAGCTTCAGCCTCACGTCAGAAACTCCTGAACACAGAATATTTTTACTTTTCTTTTACATAGAATCTATTCTAATGGAATTCAATGACAAACCTTTTCTAGCCTCTTCCTAAAAACCTGCATTTCCAGAGAACAGAGTGACATAATGTGAAACCACTGAAGAAGCTGTGACTAACCATTTCCTCTCCTAAAAGAACCAGAAAAATATTCTGGAGTGAACAGTTCTCTGGAGGAAGAACCATCTTGTGGTTTAAGTTGTCCTATGCAAGACCAATGAGCAAAGAAGAAAATATTCGCACCCATCCAGTATCTAATTTTGGAGTTCAGTCTACAGCCTCTTCAGCTGGTGTTTTTATCAACACCATCTGGTTTCATCAAGGAGAAGGTGATGACAGAGCAGAAACCACTCACTACTTCTCCATTTTTATTTTGAAAGAACTTACTGTGTGATCTTATGAGTGGGACCTAACACAGTAACTACACAATTATTTACCTGAAAACAGTGGCAGAGGATTTGTATATCATTCATTAAAACATTGAGGAAGTATAGTTTAAAGTATGGATATGAATGAAGTTTGGTGTCTTTTGTTGTTCTGTTGTCTCAGTTGTTTGCATTGTACAAAAAAATTTAAACATACATATCTTTTGTATTCCTTCCTTTGTGCTTTTTTATGCCAATCACAAATTTTCTCTACCAGAAACTGTTTCATTCAGGACACTTTCAATGACTGCCAGAAGACTGGCCAATGGATCTTTGTTGCAGAGAAACTGCAAAGGTTTAAAACACTTGCACCCAAAAGAATTTAAGTAAGACCTTTTCTGCCTCTATTCCTTTTACTTAGTAGATGAAATAAGCCCTTTGAAACCCAGGAGAGCTTGAGACCTAGGTATAAGTGGATCATAAAGCTGTTATGCCTTCCCTCAGAACTGTGGAACCCATGGAGAAGACAAATATATTACGTGTCTGGTATCTGCAATTCCTTGATGATTTTTAGTCTTTTGCCCTACTTCTTGTGGATGGATCTTCCTTTTCTATCTACTTCAGAACAAAGTCAAGGGGAAAAGATCTGTGATCCAAACTGGGACAAATTTGTCCCTACTTCACATAGCCTCCAGTTTTGCACATCCAAATAAGTGTCCTGCATACATATCCCCTTATTTTCTACTTCCATCAGTGAAAAGCAAAATCTTTTTCATCTCTTGCACTTTGAGCAAAAAAGTGAAAACAAAATTTGTCAAACATGCTGATAAAAGGAAACATCTATTGCTGTTATTGAATTTAGCAGACCATCAGTGAGCAATCCTGAAAATCAGGATAAACACACAAGGACGCAGTTGTCAAGAATTTAAGAAACTTGTTCAAAGCCACAAAGGTATGAGAAGGTAGAGTAACTCTGTGCATCAGCATTCATAAAAGACTGGTTAAGATAAAGGCAGACTACTTTCCCAAGATAAGAAAAGCAGGTGCCATTTTAACAGATAAATTCTCCATGACGTCAAGATCTTAGATTGGGAGTCTGATTATTTTCAGAAATACACCTCCTAGATGACAATTTGGAGACGCCATACCACCATGTCTCCACCAGAACAGAATCCCCTCAGACAAAGAAAACAGGACATTTAATCAGATTTTGGCCTTGTGGATAGAGAAAGGAGAGGAATAATTACTATGTGGAGGAAAATGAAACTACCTCTGGGATCATATGCACTAAAAAATTGCTTTGATTTCTGTACACATTCTACGTTATTGAATAAAAAGATTTTAAAGCACCAAAGTAAATAACAAAATAACTACAAAAGTGTGTTACAAAAACAAATTATTAAAATGCATTTTCTAAGTGACCTATCACAGCAGAAAACATATTTATTTGTGGATTTATAAGTAAACATTTAGTTCACATCCACAGTTCTTGTATTTCATAGAATCATAGCAGTTAAATCATAGTATTTAAATATTCTTGCAAGGACTTGTAAATATGCCAAGAAACTTGAGGGCTAAATGAATTTTAATGTTCCATCAAAAATGGCAATTTTCTAATTAAAAGTTAAGTAGGATGTTAGATGCCATCTCTTTTTTATGTAATGTTTCATGTTGGGACTTTCAGTGCAACTTTGAGAATTTCAACATAACATTAGATCTAAACCATTCAGATACAATGATTTTCCATTTATTTTCACAATAAAATTTTTGAGTCAAAGAAAAGATTGCAAAACATTCAGACTTACACAATAGTGATACTTTCTTTCAGGAGGAGCATGGAAAAGGTTCTGGTTTTTAATATGTATGATTTATGAAAATAGCAACAAGCTTATTTAATGTTGTCAATGGAAATCTTTTGAAGCATTATCTAAGCTGTCTAGAAAGGTGAATTTTTTACAGTTCCAGTCTGAAAAAAGGTCCCATCTACTACCACTATTTTCAGCAAGATAATGGATTCTTGCTAATTGAAAAAAAAATTGTGCTGTTCCTAATTGTCTTTTTGAAAAAACATAATATGCTCTTTGTAAATTGTCCTAATTTCTGTGGAGTAAAAAGCAAAACTGTGACAGTCTACTTGAGTTACATTTTTTCCATAATGAAAGGTGATGTGCAGAAAGGTTACAATGAATGTTCTTTACCTTCTTTCTCCAGGGGTTGTGACACTGACAGCTGGTGAGAATGGGGTAAAGAGACCTGTAGGGAAATGCAGGCCTTACTGAAATCAGTGATTTTTATATTTGGCCTCAAGCCTTGAAGGTTTCCCTGAGACTTATGACTTACAGAATGCAGGATCCCAAAACCTTGTTCCCACACATAATTTAGAGTAACTTGAAATGCTTTGTACCATGTTTATGTAACCAAAACACTTCACAATAAATCTATTATGTGTGTATTTTCCTTGTTTTGAAGTTTCTCATTGCCTGTGGTTTACCATAATGGCTTCTCTGTTATTTGTGCATAGTACAGGGTTGCATAACTCAGGGAAAATTCGGAGAGCCCTGTGCAACCTGCCTCCACTCAGGTACTGCCAAAAGGCTCTGCACTGTCCCAGCTGAGCACTGGCACCTGGTGCTGGCCCTCCCTTCAATGTTCCCTCTCCTCTGGTTGGGCTGCAACACGGCAGACTCCTATCTAGAAAGCCAAGACACGATGAAGATGCCAAGCTCACCTTGCCACATACCAGCAAAAGGTCTGTTTTGGCACAGACGTGTTTGTCACTGCTGTCACCCACATTTCTCTGTTACTGTCGTACCTTATCAAAAATGAGAAAGATAAATGCTGAAAATTAAGAATTTCTAATGCAACCTGAGCACACCCAGCAAGGAAGAACTTAAGGGACAAGGCCCATGTGGAAGACATTCTGGTTCACTGAGTTCAGAGCTGTCTGGAAACCACATCAAGTAGTTCCCCGCAAAAATTTACCAAGTTTCCTTTTGAAGACTCTTCAATACCTACTCTTCTCACAAGAGAGCTGTTAAAGAGCTTCATTCCTCTGGTGATTAGAAACCTGCCTGGCTTTTCTCTGGGCTTTTTTTTTTTTTTCACAAAAATTTCTATATCCTGTAAATTCAATTCTCTTCCCTCCAGTTTAATCTCTGAGATGTACCTGAATAAAATAATCATGTCTCCTCTTAATTGAAAATATGCAAATCACCACTGTCAATGGCCAGCAGTTTGGACTTTAGTTGTCAAATTAACATCTGCTCTCCTATTACATAGACACACAAAATTGCTCCAGAGCTGAAAATTCAGCAGATTTAGCTCTTCTGACACCAGTAAAGATGACAGTGAAGGAATCTAGAAGTCCATCTTAATATATGATAAATATCTGTGGAGTTAAACCATAGGTGTGTTAAAACAATGCAGTTATCAGTTACTTTGCAAAACATTGTAGATGAATCACCTTTAACTGCCAACAAACTTGGGCATATAAATACCTGTAGGCTACAGTTTTTAATTACAGTAATGTGTATTTTAGCTATTATTAATGTGCATGGAGATATCACTAATATAAGTACCATGTCTTCCTTTAGTCAAAACTTCAACTTTTTTGGACTTTTTGCTTTTTCATCTAGACTTCCCTGTCTTCTATGAATTTGTCTTATATTCTACACAATATCAATAAATATACTGTATAAGACTTCATTTCTTTGGCTTTGAGAGTTTTGAGTACTTTTACCCCACAGATATTTCTGCCATACCATGCAAGCTGCAAGGGTGATAAATTTTGGAATGGAAAGTGATTCCAAGGTATTTAAGGGGACAGCATAGTTTTGTCCTCTCTGTAAACTTCCTGAATTTTACATTCATTTCTTCCTAAACACACTCTGTAGATATATACTGCTTCATATTTCTTCCTGATCATAGCCATGTTCTACATCCCTGTGATGTACTCTTACTTCAGCTTTTGAAACTGATGAAATCAAGTGTGAACTTGCATTTCATTGTTGCTCACAAGTTGTAGTACTCTGACATCCCCATCCTAAAACAAGCACCTCTGAAGTGCCCACGTACCAAAATCACGACCCTCCTGGGCTACCACTTTCCCCTGAGGATGTGAAGACAGGCTGAGAGACTTGCGGTTGTACAGCCCGGAAAAGGTTTCAGGGACACATTGTAGCTACCTTCCAGTACCTAAAGTGGACCTGCAAGTGAGCTGGAGAGGGACTTTCCACAGAGGCATGTAGCGATAGAACAAGGGGGAATAGCTTTAAACTGAAAGGAAGAACTTTTAGATTAGGTATTAGGAAGAAATTCTTTACTGTGAGGGTGATGAGGCACTGGAACAGATTGCCCAGAGAAGTTGTGCATGCCCCATCCCTGGAGGTGTTCAAGGCCAGGTTGGATGAAAGTTGGTCTAGTGAAAGGTGTCTGTGTTCATGACAGAGAGTTGGAACCAGATGTTCTTCAAAGTCCCTTCCAGCCCAAACCGTTCTCTGATTCTGTGATTCTAGGTGCATGAAGGAATGAGCTCCATTTGACAGCTCTGTAGTCAGCACATTACCCAGCAGGGCCTGCTGCCAATGGCATTGTCTGGTTTAATACGGAAATGCGAAGATGCATTAAGGGGCAGATGGAACACTAATACAAAGCTAATGTTTATGAACCCAAGGGTTTAATTCTGAAAGCAAATGTGAGATTTGAGGAAGCCATAAAGGGTGCCAAAACCACCAAATCCCTCCTCATACACACCTCTTTATACCTGCACTCTCAAGTAGAGGGGAGTTCTCTCTTAGACTTCAGTTCTGCAAATGCTCAGACACAGAGAAAATATGTTTTCTCACAGCAGTCTTGCAGTTTTCCCTGAAAGTACTCTAGTGTGTAAAGCTAAGCAAGCACAAAGAAATGTGAAGAACACAGACCTTCTTTTAAACACTATCTTAATTCTTCCTTTATTTATGGCACTGTAAATCTCATGCATACCCACTGGAGTTGAAATAAAACAGGTGAAAGTCACCAAAAGAATAAAATCCACCATAAGAACAAGACCTAAAATGGACACAAATGTCAAATTCAATAGATACAGTTACTTCTCAAGATCCCATCCACCACACATCCTCTGCACAAAACCTCAGGCTGCAATCATAACACAATTTATTTAACATTAGCAGGACAGACACCCCCTACCCTTTCTGGCTGCTGTGCAAAGCCAACAGGAAATGTGTCATCAAGGAATATCTTTCTCCTTTCTTAATAGATCTCATGAGGAATCAAATCTATATTGCATTGAAATCCTGTCCCCAATGAAAATGTCCAGCAAAACTTACACTGACTGTAAGATGTAAATGACAGTACCTTAATTGATGTGATTCAAGGTCTCCATGATAGCCAGTAACAGCCATTGGAAAGTACAAGGCAGAGCATGTAAACAATAGGCCCTGCCCTGGTAAACAACTTTAGTGTTTGGACAAATATGTTCTAGATTTCATTTATTTTACATCACTTAGAAATTATCTATCCAAATCCTCGGGTAAAATTAAGCTTGATCCTGTTAGTAGTCTGGGAGAAAAGTGTTGTATTCTTTGGAAACAGATGCAGTAAATAGTATACCATTCATTCTGGAAAGCAGAGAGAAGAATACATTTTGTCATTCCAGCAGAAACAGGACTTTCGGATTCATTTTTACCAGTAATAAGGAAGAAAAGGCAATCTCTAATTGAACATGCTTTATAGGAGAAGTAATTTCCTTCTCCTGCCTTGAACTTTCCCCTGAACACAGAATCCTACAGCCAGGAGAAGGCTACAGGATGATTCTTCAATGCTAGTTATGTGCATTTTTATCTGATTAAGATTTTTAAGCAGTTTCCCTGATCTTCACAAAGTTTTATGACTTTCATCAGCCACCTAAGGTTTTCAAATTCATCTCTGTCCAAAACAGACAAAAGGAAAAGGATGTAGCTTTATTTCTTCTTATCTGAGACTTTAAATAAACAGATATAATCTGTCTATTGTTTGAATCATAAACAACTGTCTGTTAAGAGTGACCTTCAGCATGCTGTATTGAGAAACTTACAGAACATGTAACATATTAAGGCACATTTTTTATTACAAGGGTTCTGCTACACCTTTTATAATCCCTGTAGAATAGAAATTATCAAGGAATGCAAAAGTTTCCAGAATGTCATGTTAGAGGAAAAAAAAGTGATTGAAGTAAAATATTTATCTAATGTGTGCTTTTCTCCATTACTAACAAAGAATCAAAACTAAAAATTCAAGTACCAGGCCAATTTAACATTTTGACTACTAGTGTTAATTTTCATTTCCATGGAGAAATGTTTTAACCACAACAGAATGCTGCATCTGAAGACATGCCTTCACATTTATTTCACTGCCCATTAACAATGTCAGTATTTAGGCTATCAGAACAGGCAGATAAAAAGGATGGGAAACACGAGGAGAGCATATATCTGTTTAAGGAGCCTGTGGCTAGTGTGGCAATTACTAAAAGACTTGTAGGAAGAGAAAGGGAGAAGTAATGGATGGTAAATTTTGAAATGAAAGAGGATGATGGGAGATGGAATAAGGTTGGTGAAATGACTTCTGGCAGTAGCTTCTAGTGAAGGGGCATGGGATCAAAACCACCAGATGAGTAAATCTCAAACTTCCCCAAGCTAGAGGCTTGGAGAAGTGTCTGGAAAGCTGCCCAGCGGAAAAAGACCTGGGGGTATTGGTCAACATCAGCTGGACATGATCCAGTGTGTGCCCAGCTGGCCAAGAAGGCCAGTGGCATCCTGGCCTGGATCAGCAATGGTGTGGCCAGCAGGACCAGGGCAGTGACCGTCCCCCTGTACTCAGCACTGGTAAGGCCACACCTCAAATCCTGTGTTCAGTTCTGGGCCCCTCACTGCAAGAAGGACATTGAGGGGCTGGAGCGTGTCCAGAGAAGGGCAGTGGAGCTGGGGAAGGGTCTGGAGCACAAGTGCTGTGAGGAGCAGCTGAGGGAGCTGGGGGTGTTTAGCCTGGAGAAAAGGAGGCTCAGCGGGGACCTTATCACTCTCTACAGCTGCCTGGTGGGCAGATGGGGTTGGTCTCTTCTCCCAGGTAATAAGCAATAGGATGTGAGGAAATGGCCTCAAGTTACACAAGGGAGGTCAGGATATTAGGAAGTTTTTTAACAGAAAGGATCATCAATCATTGGAACAGGCTGCCCAGGGAAGTGGTAGAGTCACCAGGCCTGGAGGTATATAAAAGACATGTAGGTGTGGTCCTTAGGGACATGGATTAGTGGGGAACACAGCAGTGCTGGGTTAGTGGTTGTATTTTATGATCTTTTCCAACCTAAATGATCCTAAATAGGCAATGAAGTCCCTAGAAAATACGCAACTTTTTTCTTTTAAGAAAAAATAATGTAGTTATTAAACACTTTGCTCTCTCAAAGTGTGGCTTCAGTAGTAGAAGCTGAAAAGTGTCACAATCTTGGAAAAAGTCCTGAACTAAGGGTCAGAAATTGATGATATAATTCCCATCATGGAGGAAGGCAGTACCCATTACTTAATATTTCTACAGTTTCTTTCAGTTGACTTAAGCATTTTCTATTGCCTCTTTTAGAACAGGATAAATAATTTCCTAATGTAGCTTGTTTGTCATTCTTTTGGATAGAAAAAGCACACATGACCAGCTAACATTAGAGGGCTACCTTGCTCATGAGCTTGTAGACACTGATGCAGCAATCAGACAGGGAGAAGTTCCCATCCTACTGATTTATACTCATCTGCCCACTAATCCTCCAATGCATTCACAAAGGAAAACAAAAATAAATAAATAAATAAATAGATGGAGCTATGCAAACTTAACTGGCATAAAGCTGAATGCCTAGTGGAGAATGTAGAGAAGAATAAAAATGTATTTTGAAGAATAAATGTGGAGGAATACAACAATAACCAAGAGGTACCACTGGGGAAACTTCAACATTCCAGAAACCTCTGAGCTTGTATCTTGTAGGGATCTCAGATACTGCCCATTAACAGCTGAATAAAGGTTCTAGGAGAAGAGAGTGAAAATTAACTGTTGAGAATAGAGGTGTGACATAAACCACACAGGACTGAGGGGCTAATCTCACTGAATAGTATAAAGTGTAGGAAGAAAGACATTTCCATATTGTTTTGCAAGTAAACTCAACAAGACAGAGACTGTGACTATCAGTGACCCTGTAGATCTGAGATGAGGTCATGGTGATTTGCCATAAATGAGAAACTGCAGGTTTAGAGAGAAAATTATAATCTCCAGTTCATTGTTATAAATTTGTAAAAAGGTATAGGTTTTCATTATAATTAACATTTCTAAATAGTTACTTGATTCTTCCTTTTGCTTAATGTAAATACTAAGTGCTCAAAGACTAATTGCTGTCCATTGTGCAAAAGTTCACCCCACACAAACAAGGATGTACACCTGAAGAGTAAAATAATGTGATTTTTAATGAGCTGTCCTGTGAATCAGAGAACACAAAGGTATCCCTCTTCATTGCCTTTGTGTTCAGCAAAGTCCTTATCAGACACTTCACATAATTACACTTCTGCATCTTTGAACACAAAACTCAACAAAATTGGATCCCTATGTTATGCAAAAGTTTCACTGCCAAGCCAGGAAGCACAGCTCATGCACTATGAGCGTGTGACAAATCACACTTGACAAACTCAGATTAGTCAAAGTAAACAGTTTTGAAGCAAACACAGTTTGCAACCACATCTTCAACTAGCCGTGAAGAATGAATGCATTCATTAGCAATCTAATGGTCAAGCCGAAGTACACTGCAGGTCTGTATAGAGATCATTTCCATAACAAGGTCATTTAGAAATCCCTAGTCTCATGTTTGTGTAACTCTTATCAAATCTAGAGTGGAGGAACTGGGCTGGAAAATTTGATTTGAGAATGTGAAGAGATTCACAGTGGGAAATGCAACCCAGAAATCTATTCTTTCAACTACACAAGGCTGGCATCCTCACTAAATGCTGGTTAACTTCAGAAGTCCTGGGACTTCTCAGGAGGGAACAGGGTTTTGCATGATTAGGCCCTAATTGGAGGAAGTGCTTGCTTCACTGTTTCATATAACACAGCTGCACATCTATTGAATTTTCTGGTCTGGATTTTAATGAACTCTTCGGCATAAATTTCTTTTTTGTTTTCTCCTAGCTAGGCTTTTAGGTGGAGTAGAAGATGAAAGGATTGTTATTCTTCTTCCACTAAATTTGAATTTAAACCTACTGAATTGCTGTGGCCTAATTTCTGTAGATTACATTCTCCTGGCAACAATCCAGAAAGTAGAGAATAAGATAGTTCTGGGTCTACTGACTAGAGGAACATTGGAACAAAAACATTTGTTTACCATGAAACACATTCAGCCACAGTAAGTACATTCAGTACAAAAGGTAAATGCAAATATTGCAAAAGGAATTGTTATAGAAGAGAAAGGGTGTCATTACATCTGCTACACTGAACTGCAGAGAGTACAAGGTAGGGCCGACTGTCCAGGTACAATGTAAAATTGCCCTTTTGTGTGGTGTTAGTCTGGCATTTACCGTCCTTCCTAAAGGTTTAAGACAATGCCAGGTGTAAATCCTGTTAATGCACAGAGACGAGTCTGTAAGACCACAAGGAGTTAGGCATTCAAGCCATGCTTTGACGCCTCTTAAAGTTTTGACATTCATCTTATCTCATTTCAAAGACAAGGAACTGGTTATACAAACCTCAGTTTCCCAGTCAAAATACCCATTGTCCCAGTTCCCTTTAGAAAAATTGCGTACCTTCCTTTGCAAAACATAAAGAACACATTTGAAGGTACATCTTTATTGCAAGAAAAGTATCCAAACACCCAAGAATCAAATCCTACAAATATTTACAATCAGGATGGTTGCATTAGTAGTAGGATTACCTGATAGGGTGATCACTACTATGTATTTGGAGCATATTATCTCACTAAAGTCTCTCAGTAACAGAAATTTGTATTTGGACATCAAATTACAAATAAACTGGTTTGCTTCAATATTCAAAAACCCACTTTTGTAAGTCTCCTGGTGTTTTAGTCAAATGAAATATTGTTTGACTTGAAATATTTATTTGCTTCTTTTAAAATTTTAGGTACTGTAGCTTTGAAATATCATCAGTAGCATAAAACTATTTTATCTCAAAGTTATAAAATAACCAAATACTTGGGAAGGGCTGAAATTATTTCATAAATTTGGACCAAACTCACAAGCTGTTCTATGCAACATGAAAGTGTGTTATTTTGACAGGTGACTCATTTCCCTGGAAAAGTTCAGTCCATTCTATTTCTGCTACCATTTGAAATGTGTTAGCAAAATGTACCCTCCTCTGTTTCTGCACTGCAGGTACATTTGCACAAGGTGTATCCATACATCTCCAGTTGTTAGTGACAAGACATAAAGCAGAAATTTGACTGGACAGAATCATCGTGTGGAGTTAGTTATCACCAATTATGTAAAAGTGTATTTTTCATCAGTCTTTGAGTACACTAACAATAACATTCTTCCTAAAATATTTGATCCATCTATTATCATATTGCCATCTCCATAATAATCTCAGGCTCGGGAGTGGACTCCAGTTTATACAAAATATAAGTAGATATAAATCACCTACAGGAAGACTGAATCACATCCATAGAGCCAAAGAAAGACAGTGAGGGAAACCAGTTGTGAGAAGGAAGTTCTGTCAGAAGATACAAAGCTTCTGGTTCAGTTTTCCTCATTTTGTTAAACTGGCTTTGATTAACCTTTCAATACAAGTCTTAAGGAATAACTTAATATGACTTTTCCTCAGCAAAAGGAGGTGCAAACTCTTTCACAGCCTGGAAGGCACCAAAGTAAAGAAGGCAGGGTCATTGGATCCCACAAGTGCTACGTGAGGCTCCGAGGACTGCTGCAGATTTTGTGGGCCAGATCCTGATCTCATTGCCCTGGCTGAGCTGCAGGACCACAAACAGCCCTAGTCAAGCTAGCGGGAAAGGGTGGAGAAAGACGTTGTTTGTTATCAGCAAGAGTTGATGATACCTATGAAGCAATGCCTGTAGTTCTTACTCAGACAGATCATATCCTTCCAGATGGAAGGTAAATAGGCCTACAGTAGATGGAGGGGCCTGAATTAGCTCCCAGGAATTGATTTGACTCCAAAGGGTTATTTTAGGTTGATTCAAAAGACAGCTGAGGCCCACATAAGTCAAAGTCTGTGGTTGGGTTACAGAAATGAAAAAGCAGAACATGTGTATCAGCTTCAGACTGTACTACCACAGTACTTCTGCTCATCCTGCTGGGTGGTCTGATTTTGGAATAACCATTGATAAACACAATATAAGTTTATTTTCAAGAATAATCTTAAATACTATAGTATCCTTGGCTGTATCAAAAGCAGAGTGGCCAGCAGGACAAGGGAGGTGATTCTCCAATTCCACTCTGCTATCATAAAAATCTATCTGGAGAGCTGCATCCAGGTCTGGGGCCCCTCAACATAAGAAAAACATGGACCTGGTGAAGTGAGTCCAGAAGACAGCCATGAAAATTATCAGAGGGCTGGAGCACTGGAGCACCTCTCCAATGAAGACAGGCTGAGAGAGCTGGGGCTTTTCAGCCTAGAGCAGAAAAGGCTCTGTGGAGACCTTAGAGACACTTTCCAGTACCTACAGGGAACTACAAGAGAGTTGGAGAGGGACTTCTGACAAGGGCATTTAGTAATAGGACATTTGGGAATGGCTTTAAACTGAAAGGGAAGAGGTTTGGTTTAGATCAGATAAAGGAAGAAGTTCTTTACTGTGAGGATAGTGAAACAATGGAACAGGTTACCCAAAGAAGTTGCCTATGTCCCACCCGTGGAAGTATTCAAGACCAGGTTGGATGGGGCTCTGAGCATCCTGGTTGGATGGACAGTGTCCCTGCCCATGGCAGGTGGACTGGAACTAAATGATCTTCAAGGTCCCTTTCAACCCAAACCGCTCTATGATTCTATAAGGACTTGGGAGGTAGGATTTTCTCTTAATGACTGACTTCTATGTCTTCTGACCCCATCACAATCCTACTTTGAGGCACACTGGGTCCTGCCTGTTCCCTCCTGCACTTGTAGCATCCTTCAGCTCTCTGCAACGTTCATTCTGAACAACTCACATCCAGAAATGTCACTGTGTCTTTCAACAGGATAGCCTGAGATGTAGTTGGAGTGGCAAATGTGTGGTCTAGGCATGAGGTTTTCTCTGTTCCCCAGCTTGTGTTAACAGCAGTTTCATTCATGCTGCCTTCCTTACTCACCACTGCTCAGTCAGTGCTAATGGAAAACAGAAATGACAAAACATATCTTTGCTTCTGAATTTGTATTTGAATTTTTTGCCTAAAATATCATTATTATTAGGTTTTCTTTCAGAGGCTAGACATATTGTCTCTTGTGCTGACTGTCTAGTTCCTGTCATAAACAACCTCTGAACCTGCTGTTTTCAAACAGCACTGTCTGCTGCAGGTTTATAGATGGTTCTTCAGGGAGAGCTAAGAGCTATGCTCAGTGTGTCAGAAGGATGATCAAATAAATGCAAACTTTGTTTGGGTTTCAAATTCCTGGAAAGTTGGATGCTCAGAGAATCACAAAGATGAACAGTCTTAATGTGGAATCCCTGATGTGAAGACATAGCAGTCTGTCCCTCCTCTTGGTTTCTTATGAATGTGACAGCTCACTCTTTGTCATCCTTACACACTGATTGCAGAATACTGGTTCCATTGCTTTAGAGCTGTAGAATGGCAACACTGTAGAAAGGTGTCCTCTTTTGGTAATACCTGGAATGCTTCACTCTGATGAAAATTCAATTTACTAAGTACAAATTTTAGAAACAAAAAAAAAAAATCTATTCAACAAATTGAATATGGTCTCCAGCTTCTGCACTGTCAGTTTGATTGCCATAGTCATACTCACATAACCTCACATCTTTCAAAATTTCAAAGAAACATTAACTAATACGTGGCCAAAACATACTTGCACATTAAATAATAGAA
Organism: Pomatostomus ruficeps; assembly: GCA_013400735.1. Taxonomy (NCBI): domain Eukaryota; kingdom Metazoa; phylum Chordata; class Aves; order Passeriformes; family Timaliidae; genus Pomatostomus; species Pomatostomus ruficeps. Next base: position 35,329 of record VYZT01064772.1, read on the forward strand.
GTGAGAAAGAAAAGAGTAACCGTGGTGTCCTGGTGAGCACTATGCAGTGTGTGTCTGTCAGCAGTTTCATGCTGTGCTGCTATATCCAGGATAGCTCTCTGCTTGCACCTCTCTCATTCCCCAGAGCATTTCCTTCTCCCTGAACTATTTTCTTGGGAATCAACCTGAGCATCACTTCCTGGTCCTGCATTGCAAAAGCACACGTTCCCATTAGCATTTAATATTTGAATGTATGTTTTGACCCTCAAAAGCACTGGTCAGAAGAGAGATGGTGACGCTCTAACAGTGTCTCTGTTTGCTTTGTCATTCTGAAAGCATAAGGTGATGACATTCTTCCAAACATCCATAAAATGACAGGCATTTTTCCAGCATTGTCTGAACAATAAAAAACCACTGCATGTAGTTCAAAAGCAAGAACCCTTTTGCTCTGCTAGCTAGTGCAATGCCATTATTATAATCCAAAATATATATTTGAAATAAATTTGACTGAGAATTTTGCTTCTACAGAAAGGATAGTAAAAGATACAGATGATGAGCATTTTAGGGACAGAAAGCTTCTGAATCTTTTTTTAAAAGTACTTCCTGAAGTCACATAATCAGTCAAAATCCATCCTGAGTCAATATTCATTGATCTTCAGAGAAATTACACCATTAGGCAATGCTATTTTAAACCACTCCATTTTATAGTCACTACAGAACAGGCACAGGATTTCAAAGAATGTGGCCAAACACCAAGGTTTTTTTGCGTATTGGCAGATTGCAACCTTTTCTTTATGATATGGGCAGATTTTGAGCAGTGGTCTATAACTTTGTCATCTTGATTTTAGATTGCAATGCACCATTCATTACCTTCACACCAATCAATTCATATTAAAAGAAAAGGTAAAGAAGAGATTTTGTGTCATTCTGTTTAAACAATACCTAAAGGTAGATTACTGTAACTCTTCAGGATGTGATGAACACTTGTAGCTTCCTTATGTCTGCAGACAATTTCCCCCATGCACAGGGAAATTCCAGTGTCAACTGCTTTGGATGTACTTAGTATTATTTTTATGAGGCTATAAACAAAGCAGAACTTCCTAGACTGAAAAATAAAATATTTGTATATCAATATGGATATTTTTTAACTTTCCTTATATGCAATGGTGCAGATGCATCACGAAGAGGTGGCAAAGAGTCAAAAGGAATTCTGAGGAACTCGAGGAATGTGACAGTTCTGAACTCCTTGTAACTGCAAAGTGAGGTCACCAATATCAAAATAGCAGTTTCTAAAGCTGTTTGATTTCTCTGTGTTGATGGTTTGGTTTTTTTGCTTGGTTGTTTGATTTTCCGGTTTTGGTTTTGTTTTGTTGGGTTGTTTGTTTGGGGGTTTTTTTGTGTATCAGCTGTCAAAAAGACATTTTGAAGGTTTTCTTCTCAGAAGAGTGATGCAAATCTTCCTGCTATGTCATTTTCTTATGCAAGCGCTGTAGAGGAAGGACAACTTTTGGTCTTAGCACGTACAGGGGATTTGAAAGTAAGTAAAGTTAACAGGGAAGAAAAATACAAGGATTAATATCCTCTAGGTTCAAATTACACTTGTTTCTGGTTGAACTGAGTACAAGAATTGCCAGCTAAAATCCAATACACTTTTCGTTACAACAACAAGAGAATTCTTCTCTCTGTTTGATGGAAAGAAATGTTTTGCTAGCACATGTTATAGGGATGTGAGGGAGAGGAATCAGGAGATTATACTCAATGAGATGGAGAGGAACTTTGGGCAATAGACTACGTCCCACAAGCTCAGTCATCTACCTCCTTCCAGTAAAACCTTTCTGATGGTTTCCATGAGCTCTGAATCCTGTCCAGAACAATGAAGTGGCAAACCAGGAAGTGTGAAAATCCAAAACCACTTGTGTACAGCAGCTAACAAACCTGTCACTCAGAGGTCAGGTCCACACTGACCTTCAGTCAAAACTGGGGGATTTCCACCAAGGATCTTATACTGCCATATGTGCCAAGGGGTTGGAGAGCAATCAGTTCAAAAGAACCCTTTTAGGAAGGGTTTTTACTACTTCCTTCTCTTTTCATGCTCAGATGGTGAGCAGGTTTGTTTGCCTGGAAGGTTTAGGGTTGCAGTACATATTCTCAGTAGTTGTCACTCATTAGCCCCTCTAAGTTCTCCATTCACAGTGCTGCTGCACCTGAAAAAAACCTATGCATTTCCTTTGTAGCACCTACCATTGAAACATATTCCTCTGGCAAACCCTTTTCCATATGTGTTCCTCATTTCAGGCCAAATTTGTCTTTCCCCAAGGAAATGAATGAAGGGACAGTATCCTGGAAAACTGCAGTCAAAAACATAACAGAATCCAAGGACAAAAGTTAAATAACCACTTTTCTTTGTGCTATGAAGAAATTCAAAATAGATTATCACAACTGTACCTTCTGGTCTAAAAATCCTAAATTCCATGTGTTTGGTTTACTACAATGTATCACTGAATGCAAAGATTGTTCTCATGTCAAAACATTTTAAGTTTCTTTTGAAATCTAATCTATACTTTCAAATCTGATATTAAGCTTTATGTATTTTTCTTTTGTTAGAACATGATCTATTCAGTGGATTAAGGACAGCTCTTGAATTTGACCATTTCCTTGGGCA
>VYZT01064775.1:2032-14678 GCA_013400735.1 Pomatostomus ruficeps
CAGCTTTTCTTTAGGAAGAACTGCCAGGGAAAGGAGGAAAACCAAAGGAGTGCATCCCAAAGTTTTGGGGTTTTTTTAAGATTTTTTTTTTAGTCTCTTCACAACCATGTCAGGAAAGTTGGCGCTGCAGTGATACCGAGGTGTCTGGGGTGATAATGAAGGCAGAGTGAGAATATTTGGGATATTTTGGGGATAAAGGAGGGGAATGTTTATCCCTCACGTTTGATGCCGCCTGAAAGAGCCGCTCAGAGCTCTGCACAACGCACCCTAAAAAAACTTCAGGCGCTTTATGGGGTCCCCTAAAACCCCCTGCGGCTGCCAGAAGCAGGAAGCGCAGGCGGCTCCACGCGGCGCAAATTCGGATTTCACAACCGCGGCTCGCGTGCTGCCCCGGCAGGTCGGAGCACAAAGCTCCGGGTGAAACAGCAGCCACCCCTCGGCTCCTCCTGCGCTGGCATCACCGCCGCTGGCACAGCCTTTCCGGGCACACGGGGCCGGGGACAGCCCGGCTCGGGAGGCTGAGCATTGTTCTTTGTCTCCCAGGTGCGAGTCAGCCCGCGGAGCCGCAGGTATTTGTTCAACACCGAGACTCTGGCCCAACCCCCGGCCTCCTCTTCCCTCCCTCCCGCACCGGCGGGGAAGGAAAAAATAAAATAAAATTCAACCTTGACCTTCCCCTCCTTTGGCGGCCCGGGAGGAGCCCGAGCCAGACGCGGTGCCGCTGCTCCTGCGCTATCTCGGAGTTTGTCCCCAAGCCCAGACGGAATTCAGGGACAGACGGACGGCGGCGGGGAGCTGGTGCCACCCTTGGCTCTGTCGTGCCCAGCCTGGGAGGGCACAGGGGCGCTGGTGACCTGCTCAGGGACACGGGGTGGCACCTCCTGGGGCTGTCACCGCTCCCGTGTTGTCCCCCAGGGAGAAACCCAGTCTCTGTGATCTGCGGGGGAGATTCCCCGGTGCCAGAGCTCCTGTTCCGGCTGCTGGGAGGCCACAGGGTCACTGGTGACAGGGACAGGGGATGGCACCTCCTGGGGCAGTCACCGCTCCCGAAAAACCGCAGGGAAAAATCCAATCTCTGTGATCTGCGGGGGAATCACCCGGAGGAGATTCCCCGGTGCCAGAGCTCCTGTCCCGGCTGCTGGGAGGGCACAGGGTCACTGGTGACAGGGACACGGGGTGGACCCCCCTGGGGAGGTCCCTGCTCCGAAAATCCGCACGGAGAAATCTCTGTGATCTGCGGGGGAATCACCCGGAGGAGATTCCCCGGTGCCAGAGCTCCTGTCCCGGCTGCTGGGAGGGCACAGGGTCACTGGTGACAGGGACAGGGGATGGCACCTCCTGGGGCAGTCACCGCTCCCGAAAAACCGCAGGGAAAAATCCAATCTCTGTGATCTGCGGGGGAATCACCCGGAGGAGATTCCCCGGTGCCAGAGCTCCTGTCCCGGCTGCTGGGAGGGCACAGGGTCACTGGTGACAGGGACAGGGGATGGCACCTCCTGGGGCAGTCACCGCTCCCGAAAAACCGCAGGGAAAAATCCAATCTCTGTGATCTGCGGGGGAATCACCCGGAGGAGATTCCCCGGTGCCAGAGCTCCTGTCCCGGCTGCTGGGAGGGCACAGGGTCACTGGTGACAGGGACAGGGGATGGCACCTCCTGGGGCAGTCACCGATCCCGAAAAACCGCAGGGAAAAAGCCAAACTCTCTGATCTGCGGGGGAATCACCCGGAGGAGATTCCCCGGTGCCAGAGCTCTGTCCCGGCTGCTGGGAGGGCACAGGGACACTGGTGACAGGGACAGGGGTGGCACCTCCTGGGGCAGTCACTGCTCCCGAAAATCCGCACGGAGAAATCTCTGTGATCTGCGGGGGAATCACCCGGGGGAGATTCCCTGGTGCCAAACCCTGCCCGGTGCCAGCTGCTGGGAGGGCACAGGGTCACTGGTGACCTGCTCAGGGACACGGGGTGGCACCTCCTGGGGCTGTCACCGCTCCCCTGTTGTCCCCCAGGAAGGAATCCAAACTCTTTGATCTGCGGGGGAATCACCTGGGGGAGATTCCTCGGTGCCAAACGCTGCTCCTGTCCCGGCTGCTGGGAGGGCACAGGGTCACTGGTGACAGGGACAGGCGATGGCACCTCCTGGGGCAGTCACCGATCCCGAAAAACCGCAGGGAAAAAGCCAAACTCTCTGATCTGCGGGGGAATCACCCGGAGGAGATTCCCCGGTGCCAGAGCTCTGTCCCGGCTGCTGGGAGGGCACAGGGACACTGGTGACAGGGACAGGGGTGGCACCTCCTGGGGTAGTCACTGCTCCCGAAAATCCGCACGGAGAAATCTCTGTGATCTGCGGGGGAATCACCCGGAGGAGATTCCCCGGTGCCAACCCCTGCTCCTGTCCCAGCCGTGCCCTCCCCTGCCCTCCTCTCTCCTCCTGGCCTTTCCCAGCCCCGGGAATGCCTCCCAGCTACCGAATTCCTGCATCCCCGCGGAATTCCCGCGATCCTCCTTGGAGCCGGAGCAGGGGCAGGGCAAGGCCCGGGTTCAGGGCACGGAGCTGAGTCACAGCGCGGCAGAGTCACCCGGTGTCACCCCGGCAGAGAAAGTTCACCCGCACCAACACCTCGGGGGAATTTATCTCAATTCCCATCCTGAGCTCGCTCTCTCCCCGCAGAGCCGGGCTCAGGTGGGTGCAGGGCTGGGGGAAAACGAGCCCAGCGCGCCCCTGGGCAGGGAAATGAAGCCCTGCGAACTCAGACGCAATTAACACACTCGTTAATTGCGTACAGAGTGTAATCAGGCCGCCATCCCACCGCAGAGCTCCTCGGAGCTGCCTGTCTAGACTGCAGCCTCGGCTGCCAGCAGGGCAGAGCAGACACTCGTGGGGTTCAAGTTGTTTCACCCTAAGGGAGACATCCCAGCCGCGCCAGGAGGGTGAATCACAGCCAGGAACAGCTGTTTTCCCTCCTCGATGGCACAGATACCCGATGACTCTGTCAGACGCGCCAGGCACAGGTGGCTGGGGCTCGGGGAAATGAATCCCAGCCCGGGTGCACCTCAGGAGTTTCTCTTTCATGGGTGAAGCAACACTAAAGGAAATGGAGAGATGTTCCCCGAGCCAGCACCTGGAAGTCACCCTGAGTCACTGTTCGCAGACACAGGATTAAATCATGGAGTGATGGAATATCCTGAGCGGGAATAAACCCCCTGGGATCATCCAGACCCTGCCCAGACCAACAACAACCCCACCCTGGGCAACCCTGGCAGCGCTGTCCAAACGCTCCTGGAGCTCTGGCAGCCTCGGGGCCGGGACCATTCCCTGGGGAGCCTGGGCAGTGCCCAGCACCCTCTGCGGGAAGAACCTTTCCCTAAAATCCAACCTCAATCCCTCCTGGCCCAGCTCCAGCCACTCCCTGGGCGCTGCCAGGTCACCGGGAGCAGAGCTTGGAGCTGCCCCTCTGAGGAGCTGTAATCCCAACAAGTCTCCCCTCAGTGTCCTTTTGTCCAGCTGGACAACCCAAGCTCCCTCAGCCTCTCCTTGTGTGGCTGCTCCAGACCTTTCACCATCTTTGTGTCCTTCCTTTGGACACTCTCGAAGAGCTTTGGATCCTCCTGACATTGTGGTGCCAAAGCTGTTCCTGGGTCGGATCTGATCCCCTGGAGCCCAGCCCAGACCTTAAATCCCATCCCATCCCACCCCTGGCATGGCAGGGACACCTCCCACTGTCCCAGGTGCTCCCAGCCCCAATGTCCAGCCTGGCCTTGGGCACTGCCACGGATCCAGGGGCGGCCACAGCTCCTCTGAGCAGCCACGAGTAAAACATTTCCAGCTCTATGTCTACATTCCAAGACAAACACGAGGCTGGAAGCCCCTTGGATGTGTTATTCCCGCTGGAAAATCAATGCCTTGGAAGAAAGGAGAAGGGAATGAAGAGGTTTCTGCAGTTCACAGGATGATAAATGGGTGATAAACACACCGCGGCCTCGGGTCTCTCCCAGGCTGCTCCTGCTGATTTTCACTAATTACTCCAAACCCAAGTCCTTCAGCCCACAGACAAACAAAAAAATCCTCATCAATCCCTTCTTTTTTCCCCACTTTCACCGCTCCCTCCTCTTTGCCAGCATGAAAGCAGCGGAAGAAAAACTTTCTCTCTGGAGCTTTGCAGCCATTTTATCCCGCACCAAACACTGACCTTGATGTGAACTAATTAGGACGGCAATAGTTCATTAACACGAGCGGGTAAGGTGAGGTTCTGTCAGGATAAAAGAGGCCTTTGAAGATGACAGCCGTTCCCGCTTTCATGCTGCCATCCCAAGTGCGCAGAAGAAAGCCCAGAAACTAATAAAGGAGAATTCATCCAGGGCCACCGCGTCACCCCCAAACCCTTACTCGGGAAATCCGCTCGGATTCTCTTAAATCCCATCACAGATCAAGATTAAAAACAACTTTTGGTGACGAGCAGATCTCTCTGATGATGTAAAGACACCCCGGCTCGCGTTCCTGAGGAGGTAAGGGACGTATCAAACGCGACCTTCATCCTCCGACAGAAGGGGTCACCTTGAGAGAAAGGCTCCCGAGCCCCGTGCAGCGAAATCTCTGCGCAGAGCGGCTTTGATTGGCGAGGGGAGCTCAGCTCCTCTCCATGGGAACGGCTGTTTGGAGAGGCAGCTTCACTCAGAACCACGCACAGGATGGCTTTTCAGAGGTGACCGAGGAGCTGTTGCTCGTTATGGTCCTAAACTAAATTAACCAGAGTTGTGGAAAACGCTCCTGAGGGATCTGCTTCCCGAAACTGCCCCGGCTGCTTCTGAGATCTGCAGGAAAATGAGTCAAGGCCAGAGTGTGTGCTGAAAACCCCAGCTCAGCTTGCTCAGCCCTGCTGGACACGTGGCAATGTCCCTCTGCTGCATTTCATGGAATCACAGAATATCCTGAGGGGAATAAACCCCCAGGGATCGAGGAGTGCCCAAACCCCCAACAACCCCACCCTGGGCACCCCTGGCAGCGCTGCCCAAACGCTCCTGGAGCTCTGGCAGCCTCGGGGCCGGGACCATTCCCTGGGGAGCCTGGGCAGTGCCCAGCACCCTCTGCGGGAAGAACCTTTCCCTAAAATCCAACCTCAATCCCTCCTGGCCCCGCTCCAGCCGCTCCTTGGCTGCTGTCCCTGCTCAGAACAACCTGAAGGGCAGGGAGCAGGAGCTGGGAGGGCCAAAGTGCTCCTCTCTGGTGCTGCTGAAGGTGACGAGGAGGAGAAAATCAAATCAACCCACACAGAATCCCTCAGTGCCCTTCCAAAGCACGGTGCCCAAAGTGACAGCCCTGAAGGAGCCGGCAGAGGGCTGGGAACGCTCAGGGATCAGCCAGGAATGCCCTGGGAACTGATTCTGCGTCAGGGTGCTCAGGGAGGGACTCCCAAAAAAAGGGGGGATTCACCTGTGGTGCCTGTCCTGGGAGGGGACCTGGGGGGAGCCTCTGATGTGCCAAGGCCTGGACACGGCCCTGCCCCTTCTCCTGGAATTTTTCCTGCAGGGCACTTGGGTCAAACAGAATCCCAGCATCCCTGAGGGTGGGAAAGGTCTCCAAGGTCACCGAGCGCCAGCTGTGCCTGATGGCCACCTTGTCCCCAGCCCAGAGCTCTGAGTGCCACGTCCAGGTGACACCTGCAGGGCTGGGGACTCCAAAGCTCCCTGGGCAGCCCCTGCCAAGGCCTGAGCGCCCTTTCCAGGCAGAAATTCCTGCTGCTGTCCAAGCTGAGCCTCCCCTGGCCCAGCCTGAGGCCGTTCCCTGTGCTCCTGTCCCTGTGCCCTGGGAGCAGAGCCCGACCCCCCCGGCTGCCCCCTCCTGTCAGGGAGTTGTGCAGAGCCAGAAGGGCCCCCTGAGCCTCCTTTGCTCCAGGCTGAGCCCCTTGCCCAGCTCCCTCAGGATTCTCCAGCCCCTCCCCAGCTCCCTCAGGATTCTCCAGCCCTTGCCCAGCTCCCTCAGGATTCTCCAGCCCCTCCCCAGCTCCCTCAGGATTCTCCAGCCCCTCCCCAGCTCCGCTCCCTGCCCTGGACACGCTCCAGCCCCTCCAGGTCCCTTTTCCATGACCCAGAACTGGACACAGCCCCCGAGCGGACAATCCCTGCCCTGGGGACAATCCCTGCTCCTGGAAACTTCCCCTCCTTCCCCGATTTTTCTATCCCTCCATCCCTCTCCCGCTTCCCGGTTTGCGCGCAGGGCGGTGTGAGCGGCAAGGGTGGGGTGAGGAATAACAGCGTGGAAGGAAAGTTCTAATCCTGCACAGAAAAGAAGTGTCAACACTTGTCAAACGTTGCAAAACGTCCCGGTGTGGAAGGAATAAAGTAATTCCCTGTGTTAACCAACAAAGTGCTGTTGTTCAGCCCGGGCTGAGGGAGATTTCTTTGATGGAATGGGAAATTCTGGGTGTTTTGTACAAACAGGAGTTTCGCTTTCTGTATGAAACAACCTAAAAATTGACCTTTAGCTACCAAAAATTGACCTTTAGCTACCAAAACCTGACCTTTAGCTACCAAAAATTGACCTTTAGCTTCCAAAAACTGACTTTAGCTACCAAAAATTGACCTTTAGATACCAAAAACTGATGTTTAGCTACCAAAAATTGACCTTTAGATACCAAAAACTTCTGGATTTTAAAACTCCAGCTTGCTAAAATCTCTTTTCAAGCACAATCCCCCAATCAGCCTGCCTACCCTGAAAAATCCTGTGAAATTCTCCTTCTCCTTTAGCAATTCTGAACCTCTGAGACATCAAAAAGTTTTTCGAGACTCAGCTGAACACGTCCCCGATGTGCTGAGCGGAGCAGTTCTGTGGCAGGGAGAGTNGAATAAAGTAATTCCCTGTGTTAACCAACAAAGTGCTGTTGTTCAGCCCGGGCTGAGGGAGATTTCTTTGATGGAATGGGAAATTCTGGGTGTTTTGTACAAACAGGAGTTTCGCTTTCTGTATGAAACAACCTAAAAATTGACCTTTAGCTACCAAAAATTGACCTTTAGCTACCAAAACCTGACCTTTAGCTACCAAAAATTGACCTTTAGCTTCCAAAAACTGACTTTAGCTACCAAAAATTGACCTTTAGATACCAAAAACTGATGTTTAGCTACCAAAAATTGACCTTTAGATACCAAAAACTTCTGGATTTTAAAACTCCAGCTTGCTAAAATCTCTTTTCAAGCACAATCCCCCAATCAGCCTGCCTACCCTGAAAAATCCTGTGAAATTCTCCTTCTCCTTTAGCAATTCTGAACCTCTGAGACATCAAAAAGTTTTTCGAGACTCAGCTGAACACGTCCCCGATGTGCTGAGCGGAGCAGTTCTGTGGCAGGGAGAGTCCCAAGTCATCACTCTGAGTAAAAGGAACTTTTCCCCATTTCCAGAAAGGATCTCAGAGCTAAACATAATCTCGATCTGCAAGCAAATGTTATTTAAATAAGAGTCAGACCAAATATTTTTGTGTCTAATGCGAAAACCCGACGCCATGGCAAAAAACCAAGGTTGCCGTTGATTATATCGGTGACTTGGTCAGGGGGGAAAAACTTCAAAAACGGAATTATTATTATTATTATTATTATTATTATTATTATTATTATTATTATTATTATTATTATTATTATTATTATGAATTTTTTTATATCTGCATTTCTGCAATTTAAAAAAAGCAGCAACGTTTGGAAAAAATTAATTTGAATTTATGCAGAATTATGTATTTGCTGGTGTTGTTTTGTTGATATTTTGAAACCAAAACCAAAAACTCTTCATTAATTCGTGCAGCTCTTTCATCTGCTTAAATTAAGACACCGCATTACTCATTTTTTCCCCCGCCGTGATCCCAAAAATGATTCCTGGGCTGCCACTGGTCGCTGCTGCCAGGGAATTAAATAAAAAGGGTTTATTCCCATTATTCCAGCAGCTTTTCCCTGTTCTCACCCCCTCACCGGGGCAGGATGAGCGTGAGACTCGAGGAGGCACAACCAGACAATCATCGGGGTAAATGCTGGAAAGATTCAGGCCCGGAGGCAAAAAAAAATGTTGTTTGTGGGGGCTGGAGGAGCCTTTTGTGCCGCACACGAGCCCGGCGGGTCTGGCCGGTGGCCACGGGTGGACGGGGAGGAGGTTTGGAGAGGTTTGGGGGCTGAGAGAACATCGAGCGCTGTCTGCGTTCCTCACCGCGGGGCTTGCGAGGGCGTGCGGGGACGGGCGGCGGGAGCTCTGCCACGGCTGTGGGCACGCCGAGCTCAGCCTGAGCTTCTCAGGGCCTCGGCTGGGCCACTCAGGAGAGCAAAAAATTCTGTTTGGGTCGAATTCTGAGCTGTTCTCAATGTGCTGGGTGTGAGCAGGGCAGAGGCGCCTCACACATTCACTTTTTCCCGCCTGGTTTTGCTGCTCAGGATGAAGTTTTGGGGTAAAGAAAGGAGGCTGCGGTGAGGTTGGCACAGTCAGAGAATCCCAGGATCGCTGAGGGTGGGAAAAAGCTCCAAAATCACCGAGTCCCAGCCGTGCCCGATGGCCACCTCGTCCCTGAGTGCCACGTCCAGGTGACACCTGCAGGGCTGGGGACTCCAAAGCTCCCTGGGCAGCCCCTGCCAAGGCCTGAGCGCCCTTCCCAGGCAGAAATTTTTCCAAATATCCGATCTACACCTCCCCTGGCCCAGCCTGAGGCCGTTCCCTGTGCTCCTGTCCCTGTGCCCCGGGAGCAGAGCCCGACCACGAGGGCAAAGTTGAACAAACAAGGGAAATATCTGATATTTCATCTAAACCCATTCTAAGATCAAAGCCACTCCTGTCACTCCAATCCCTGTGATCAATCTTTCCCTTCAGGCCTGTAAATCTATTTCCCTGTAAAGATAGAAGGATGTGCTCCATCCTGCTGTGTTTTAGGAGCAGACAGCGCTCCCTCAGTCCTCCCTTTATTTTTTTTTCCCTCCACCCGACGTGAAAAATAAGTTGGGCCGGCCGCCCTTGGTGGGGACGTGAGCAACAAGGCCCTCATTGTCTCGGGCAGGTGTGAGATTGGGGCTGAGGTGGTGCCAGGAGCCCCGGTATCAGAGCCAGCCCTCTCTGAGCCTCCCGAAATCCCGCCGGAGACTCAACAATTTCGGGATTAAGAGACACGCACAGGCCGTAAATCAGGTGAGAATGGACCAGCCGAGCGCCAGCTCCTTGGGCAGCCGCCTGCAGACCGGCTGCGCCCATCAGGCCTGATTGGAAACATTTATTATTATTATTATTATTATTATTATTTTTTGGTCTCTCTCTCCGCAGATGAGAGGCTGGGTGGAGCAGCCGGCTCAGACACATCTCCATCTGCCCCATCTTGCCCCGACAGCCCTCCTCTGCCTGCGCTCTGCCGCAGCCCCGCTCGTAAAGGAGCTTGATTCTGAGTGCAGGAGGGGAGGAATTACATCTCGGGGAAATGTTTAATGTACAAACACAGAAATCACATGGACGTGCCCTCGGTAGGCACCGCCCTCCCGAAACAAAACCGTGCCCTGCCATGGGAGCCTGGGAGCCTCTGGACAAGATCAAACAAGCACGGGGATTAGCACAGCTGTTTGTCTTTCTTTTCTTTTCTTTTCTTTTTTTTTTTTTCTTTTCTTTTCTTTTCTTTTCTTTTCTTTTCTTTTCTTTTCTTTTCTTTTCTTTTCTTTTCTTTTCTTTTCTTTTCTTTTCTTTTCTTTTCTTTTCTTCTTTTCTTTCTTTTTCTCTTTCTCTTTCTTTCCTCTTTACTTCTCTCTCTCTTTCTTGCTTTCTTTCTCTCTTTTTCTCTCTCTTTTTCCCTCTCATTTTCTCTTTTTTCTCTTTCTCTCTCTTTCCCTTCCTTCCTTCCTTCCTTCCTTCCTTCCTTCCTTCCTTCCTTCCTTCCTTCCTTCCTTCCTTCCTTCCTTTTTTTTCTCTCTTTTTTTTCCCCAGTTAACACCAGAATTCACTTTCACGATCTGTGCCAGAGCAGCTCTTGTTTGCTGGCGGATTCCTTCCCCCACCAACGAATTCATCCTGAATTCAAATTTGCCCCCGGTTTTGCATGGAAAATCGCTCCCATTTACTTGGCTCTCAAGGATATCAATGCCCCCTGTGCATCGGAGCAGTTGCTCGCAGGCTGGGTTGCAGAACGAGGAGCATTGTTTGGATTTGGGATTTGGGAAACCGAATCCACCTTTATGCAACGGGAATTGGAAGCACCACCAGCGCTACCCTCGCCCAGCCAGCTGTAAATCATCACCGCAGTAATAAAATCAAGAGTTGCCCTGCACTAAGTGTTGTCTTTAGTGCAGCAATTGACAGGAATTTTTTCCATGTGAAGGAATTTCGGTTTCATTTTTTTTTTTTGTTGGTGTTGATCCCGTGAATTGAATCTGCCAGAAGCTGAGAGAGCCCAAATCGGCCAAGTGATAGATGAAATAATTATAATTAAACAGGCAAAAGGCTAAGAAAAATTGGGATTATCCAGCCTGGAGAGGAGAAGCTTTGGGCTGAGCTCAGGGTGGTCTTGCAGGGCCTGAAGGAGCCCCAGGAAGCACGGAGAGAGACAATTCCCAAGGGCTGCAGGGCCAGGAGCCAGGGAATGGCTTCAAACTGACAGAAATTAGGGTTGGATGGGATTTTGGGAAAAAATTCCTCCCTGGGAGGGTGGGGAGGCCCTGGCACAGGGTACCCAGAGCAGCTGGGGCTGCCCCTGGATCCCTGGCAGTGCCCAAGGCCAGGCTGGACATTGGGGCTGGGAGCACCTGGGACAGTGGGAGGTGTCCCTGCCATGCCAGGGATGGCACAAAATGATCTTTAAAGTCCTTTTCAAATCCAAACAATTCTGTCACAGAGGATGCAAACTCCAGTGGTTTCCATTCCAAAGTGTTCCCAGTGATCCCATCCCATTTTGGGTACCTTACCCAAGACATTCCAAACACCTCTTTTTGCAGAAATCCCTGAAAGTTCCTGAATTCCCTGAAAGTTCCTGACACTGAGCACCAAATCCTGGCAGCTCCCAGAATCCCTGACCCTGAACTGAACATTTTGCCCCCACACGGAGACCCCAAAGCAACCTCGGGAATTTCTCCTTGGAAATCAAGCCCGACCTGAGAGCAAATTAATGATTTTTTAATGGCACTCTTAGATATCCTTTAATTTCTCGATGCTTTTAGGAGAAGAGCTGCACAAACAGGGTGGGAATGGTCAAGTTTGATTATCTCAGGTGCACTTCCCCAGGCCCTGGATTGCCTCAGGGAGCTCATCCCAGCCCATTGTTCCTCTCCTGTGAATAATCCCCATTTTTTGGGGTCAAAAGTGCTCAGCACATGGGGAAAGCTCTGCCAGGAGTTTGCCAAGGGCGGTTTGTGTGCTCAGCCTCGGGAAAGGAGCCCTGGGAGTCATTCCCGACCATTTCCCAATCCTTTGTGTGGGCACCATGTGGGCTCGGGAGGGAAGGAACCTGTTGGGTGCAAGGTTGTGCCCAAGGCCTGGCACAGGGACACATCGGCACCCGAGGCTTTGAAAGGTGTGGATAAATCCCAGAATTCCAGGATTAAGCTTGGAAAAGATCGTGTGACTGACGCCCACCTTGTCCCCAGCCCAGAGCTCTGAGTGCCACGTCCAGGTGACACCTGCAGGGCTGGGGACTCCAAAGCTCCCTGGGCAGCCCCTGCCAAGGCCTGAGCGCCCTTTCCAGGCAGAAATTCCTGCTGCTGTCCAAGCTGAGCCTCCCCTGGCCCAGCCTGAGGCCGTTCCCTGTGCTCCTGTCCCTGTTCCCTCACCAGCAGCTCCGGTTTGGAGATGTTCAGCTCAGATTTGGAGGGAACACAAACAGCTCCGATTACAAAACCCGAGTGGCATCTCCTGGCACCTGGGCAGCGCCAGGTGGAGGAGAGGCTGCTGTCAGTGGGTGTTTGTTTTTAGGGTAAGGAGCCCTTATTTATTTATTTCTTGTTTGTTTTATTTACCGCGGAAGGTAATTGGAGCGCCGGGATCCAAACCTCGGCGTGTTCTGCCAAGAGGGGATTAAAGAGGAGAATGCTGTGGGAAGAAACTGGGTTTGTCCGTGAAGAACTCAGAGAGATTTTATTTACCAGGGTTTTGCAATCAGCGCTTTTGATCTGGGACATTCAAAGGCCGAGAAAATCCTTTGAGGTTCAGGGGGAATAACCCCAAACATGAGAAAACCTCAAATATTGAACGTCTGCCATCCAAAGTTCACAATTGTGGAATGGTTTGGGTTGGAAGGGACCTCAAAAATCATTTTATTCCACGTCTACCATGGCAGGGACACCTCCCACTGTCCCAGGCTGCTCCAAACCCTGTCCAGCCTGGCCTTGGGCACTGGCAGGGATCCAGGGGCAGCCACAGCTGCTCTGGCAATTCCATCCCAGCCCCTCCCCACCCTCCCAGGACACAATTCCTGCCCAATCTCCAATTTAAACCGGGCCCCGGGGCAGGCAGAGAGATTTGCTTTAAGAACAAGATGGAGGCTCCACCTGGCAGAGGTGAGAGAGCTCAAGGAGCAGGGAGCGAGCCCTGGGAATTCTCCAGGAGGATCCTGGCACAAAATTCCTGCCCTGGGTCAGAGCAGCTCCACTTTCCCAAGGATAAATGGAGAAGGGACTCAGGGAGGGGAAGGGGATCAGAGCAAAGGAGCAGAAGGAATCA
>VYZT01064785.1:0-20963 GCA_013400735.1 Pomatostomus ruficeps
CACCTACGGATACCGCAAATCCTCCACAACGCTACTAATTCTTAGGTGGCTTAGAGCAAAGAGGTGGATTTAGTTCATAGTCATTTTACAAGCCTGGACAAAAGTGTGTGGGAGAGGAGACCTCTTTTATCTTTTTCCTTCTCCTCTTTTTTTCTCTTTTATTTTTTCCCAAAAAATTTGCATTCTGGGGGGTTGTTGTTCTAGGATGTGTTTCTGGTTTGCTTTCAAGTCTGTATGATTTATCAAGGGCTAATTCAGAACTTTGAGCATTATTTGAAGTACAGCATGTCAAACCAAAAAGAAATGTCCAGCAGCACTGCAGCTTGGAAGAAATCCCATTTCCTAATAAGTATTAGTCATCATTTTTAAACTCACCAGGAAGATGAAAGTCTTGTTTAGAGCACAAATGAAAACAAAGGTTAAATAGCACTTGTTCACATTATTCAGCTCAGCAGGTAGCTATTTGCAGTGCACTGCAACAAAACGTGATCTTTTGAAATGTAAAATAGGTAAAGTAAAATTATCATGGCTTAAAGGATGTATTAAAATTATTTGTTTCATATCTCATAGAATTCTCAGATAAAATACCTGAAATATAACGTTATTTTGAATGAAATCTAGCAATCAGTTTTAGAAAAACACATATTAGAAAGCATAGAAGAAATACATAACAGCAGAAGTATGGTTATTGTGCTCAAGTCTTTTTAAAAATAAAACAAAACCACTTCTGATGATTCTGACAAAGGTCTAGACGCTGTACTAATAGATTAGGATTTTGCTAAATCTAATGGAACTGTAAAGTCTGAATGTTTACCTAAGGATTCACTAGAATTTTGAGGCATGAATCATGGTGTCGTCATCCTGTGGCAGCATTTATCATTGTTATGGGCTGCAAATTTAAAAAATAAATTATAGAATTAATAATTTTCCATCTTGACTAACATAATTCCCATTTTTATGATCTCTCTAAATGTTTTCTCTCTCACTTTTAGGGTTTAGTAATGCTTCCACCAGACATATCAGGCAGCCTACCTCATGTCTGCTCATTTTAATGATCTAAAACTTGTTACCCATTTTTTAAATCCAATTTAATGCTTCCCTCTTCATTTTTCTGTGGCATGACTTCATAACTCCGCTTCTGATGACAGCTTGATCTTGTGCTTCTTTCTCCCTGACTTTATATGAAAACCTTTCCCACTGGAGATTTTGTACATTTGTGGAAACTTTCACATTAAAGCATTCTCTCTTTCATGGTCATGTGTCTTCAAGCATCTTCCCTTCTTTTGCTTGTGATGGTTTCTCTTTTTAAAGAATTTCCTGTGCCTGTATTGAATGAACGGTATAAAAATAAGCACACATTTGCATAATTGCTGCTAGATATTATTCAGGAAGTCGTTACTGTCTTTAAAGCAGCCCGAGGAATATTTTAGGTTGTTGTCACCTCTCTGCTACTATAAAGAAATAAAATGCATGGAGAGAGAAATAGGATTTACCTTTTCTGCTGGCATATGTAACTAGCTGCAAATGCTTTAGGCTCAGAGGCAAAAGAAAACAGGTGAAAGAGAGAAATGCAGGGAAGTTATTTAATTACTGCCCAAAGGTCATGTTTTGTAGCAGCAATATGAATGGAAAAATGAGACCGTGATGCAAATATATGCCCTTACCAGCTCTGCCCACAGGTAGCTCTGAGGTAAAAGAGCACAGGGTGGTATAAGAGACCTGCTATATTATGACTCAATTTTCTAATTCTTGCTGAGCTCCTAATTGGACATTAAGTTCCTTTAGCCACATCAGAATTTGCCTAGCTCATTGGCTTGATAAGACCTAAGGGGCCAGACCTGTCCCTTACGTGGCTACACTGACTTCCACGAGAAGACAGCAGGGAGAAATTGCTTTTATTAATATAGTATTAGAGCTGCATACTGAGGGATGTATGTGTGTTGACATAGCATTCAATTTTAAGAAGATCAGTTTTATATATAGAGAATTAGGATGTATCTTGAGATTATTCCCTCATGGAAATGATTTTTTTTTTAACTCAGTGTTTGCTTTTTGAACCAGAAGTCCTTTTTTAGCAGGGTGGGTTCACACTGCAAATAGAAGCAGTCATGCTGAGCAGACTCTGTAAATAGCCCTGCTAATGGAAGAACACCCCTAATCAAGCCAAAATCATTGCTAGTGTAAACAGTTTGAATAGTTAATGAAATTTACTTAGCAAAATGCAAGCTAGTGGATTTACACGTGGAGTCCATATAGACAGAGGACTCTCTGTCCACTACCAGGCTTTTAAAGCCTCCAGTTAAGGTGCTGAACTTTGCTGTGCATCAGAAACAAGCCCATCTTGCCTCCTGGTATCTAAATATTGGGATAGACTGCAACACCCTGGCATTCCTGTTTTTGGTATCCAAGACTTAACTCTGCCTACACTCCCACAAGTGTGCTCTGGCTTCCCATGTAGACTTATAATCAAATAGAGCTGGCTGAAATAAGAAGTTTCAGAACAAGGGAGAAGGTGGTAATTACACTACTTTGCAAAAGAGACATTAATAGAGTCTGAATAGCTTCATCAGACTTTTAGGTAATCATTCCTGAGCTACTTAGTTATTTTTATTCCTTGACAACAAGCATAATTCAAGTTTTACTTCTCTTTGTATCTTCTATTGCAGATGAAAATATGAAAACCCTTAATACAAATAATGGAGAAAATAAATTAAGAGGTCAAAGTATGTTTAAATTTGTCTTTTGAAAAAAATATTTATACTCAATATAAAATATTCTTTGTTTTACTAAAGAGTTGATCTTTCATATAGCAATTTTCTGTGGCCTGATAGTCTCTCCAATCTTGGTTCAAGATGAATGTCCCCGGGATTTTGGAACAGTTCCAATAATAGTATCAAATGTTCTTGGTGATACCTGTCAGCATTTAAGCTCCCCTTTCATCAGCAAAATCCTGCTCTGTTTTTTATTTAGAAAATAAACTTAAACCCCCACCAGGTAGAGTGAAACCAGGTGATGTTGAGTTGGTTGGATACAGCTACTCTTCAGCTGCTGGAAGTCCACACACATTCCCTGTGATCCAAAGAGCTTGATGGCCTCATTTGCAACAATGATGAGACTCAGAGGAAAGCAAAGTTTGGAAATTAAATGCTGATGTCTTAAACAGGGATCATGGATATCTTGATTCACCCTCTAGTAACTTGGTATGTGTCATAGATGTATCAACATCTTAAGGGTAATTCCCCCCACGTTCCCTTTATTTCTGATTGTATGTATGACAAAGTGCCTCCTTTTTAAGAGGGATAAGTATCTTGGCACTCAGCTGAGGGTTAAGCCTGATAAGATTTGTTGAAGTAGACCAGCCTTGACAAAAGGCTTGATTTAGTCATTAGCCATTTCCAGAACTGGTTATCACAAAAAATTTGAAAAGAAGCTAAATACAGCTCGTGTACTGAGAAAAAGGGGAGAAGATCCTCTTTCCTCTACTTGTTCAGTGGTTAAAATACACGCTTAGGGTTATGTGGCTCACAGAAAGAGAATGTCTGTATTACCTGGTCATGATACTCAACAATCATAGATTCTAGACTGTTTCTAGTGAAGAATAACACAGGAAGAAATTTGGAAATGTGGACCCAAGGCTCCATTATTTATGCTCAGTCATGAAATATTTTTTGTGAAATATTTGTGTGACTAATATCCAGTGCAGTGTGCAAAATGCCCTCCTGGAAAATGGGACACCAGCTGGAGCACTCTGGGCCTTGCAAGAAGGTGGGGCCTGTTTTGATTTGGGAATTTCCTGTTCTAGAAGACTGCAGGAGTCATCCCTGCCCAGGTAAATCCTGGGATTGCCTTTGGGCCAGGATGAGGGCACAGTGTCATTGCCAGGAGTGGGGATAAGGGAGGAGCATCCAGGCTGGGGAGTGTGGCAGCACAGCTGGGTATTGTTTCTTCCTGGTGTCACTTCCAAAGAAGGAACCCTGAGGGGATTCTAAAGATTCCTAGGGTGAAATTAGACACAAACGAGGTCGATACTACATCTATGAACAGTATAATAACAAGAAAATTGGTGTCCTGTTGGTCCGATTCAGTAGTGACACGGTGCTGGCAGCAGTGGGGCAGGCCAGCGAGCAGGTAGGGCAGGACAGTGGCACACAGGGGTACAGCAGGACAGCAGACAGGGACAATTACACAGGCTAGGCTAAGGTGGTGGCAGGGACACTGTGAAAAGCAGGGGCAAGGGCCAGCACAGTGAAGGCTGGGCAAGTGGGGCCAGGGGAAGGGGAAAGCAGGTTCAAATTGAGGTAGTGTTAGGGCTCCAGGCTGGGCTGGGTAAGGTGACACAGTCCATAATTCCTTATATACCACATAGCCCCTCCTGTGGTCCAATCCTCCTAGGAAAATCATTGGGATGTCTATAAAAGTTCTCTTTAGCAGCAGAAATTCTCTCTGCTCTCAGGGGAGTAACCCAGAGAAATCCTCCCAGTGATAGGAAACTTTCTCCACCCTCCTGAGGGGGTTGCTCTGAAACAGAACCTTTTTCTGTGCACATCCTATCACCCGCTGTCACAGCCAAGACATGAGCACCTTTTCCAGTACCTTCCATTAATGTCAGCAAAACCAGATCTTAAACAATAGTACAGAACAAAATCCAAACAATGCTGAGGCATTCCTATTCTAACATTAATCAGTCCCTCATGCACAGTGAGGGGTATTTTTATGTGTGAATCATTTGCCTTTCTTGTATACTCTTTTATTAATATTGTTGCTGTTACTGTTCATTTCTTATCTCATTGCTGTTTCCAGTAGATTGTTCTTATCTCTACCCATGATCTCTGTCTTTTGTGCCTCCTCTCCACCCCACCACAGCGGGAAGGAGCATGGGGATGAGAAATGGGCAAGGAGCACATGGTTTGGAGGTTTGGATTCAGTGGGAACACTAAACTGTGAAACAGCATTCCTAAAACATAGCAGGATGGTATGTTTTTTTGGAAGGACCAGCAGCCCATTGCAGCCGGTACAGGAGAAGTACTGAGCTAACCGGGTGCTTAGGATGCCGTATCTCTTCGTAAGAAGAGATAAAAATACTCGCTTTGCCAGGCAAGGCAAGTGAGAGGTAGGCAAGGAGAGACCTAGAAGGAGAAGGAAAGGCAAGGCAAGACTTGGAAAAATAGGGAGGGATTTCAAGCTGAGGTATGGGTGAGCAAGTCAGTGCCAGGCAGTGGAGGGAAGGAAGGGCAAGGGAAGGCTGCACTGGGAGCAGTAAGGCAATGCAGGGTGTGTGGAAACAAGGCCAAGCTAAGGAATGGTCAGCAATGACAAGGAAATGCAAAGCTGGGTAGGAATGGCAGGACAAGGCCCACCTCTCTGGAGCTCGTCCTGGTCCTCTGTATCTGAATTTGAGGAGTCATTCCAGTAAATACCATCTTCTGTTTCTGGCCCAAGGGTGACTGAGAGCTGTCCTACTATTAGATCTGAGAGAAAAACACATTATTAAAAATTATAGGAATGAGTCCCTCTTAAAAGAGAGAAAAGGGAAAAGTTGATTTAAAAGCCTGCTTTGATATCATTAACATTTTCCTTACTTCAGCAAAGCCTCTTCTCCTTGTGCCAATGTCATTTTTAACAAGAAGGAAGCAGAAAGAACTTCTTCAGAAATTGAAGAAACAATCTTCAGAACAAAAGGTTTGATAAGCACATAGTTACATATGAAATGCACAAAATATAATGTATTTGCTAATTTTTTTCCAAAACCACTGAAACAAAGTTGCTTGCAATCTTCAGGATGGTTTACATTTTTTACATTTTTTATTTTTTAACCAAAAAGATAAATGAGTAGTTTTTATAAAGCTAATTAAAGTTATTTCTAGTTAAATAATTTAATCAATAAAGGGTTCAGATAACACTTGTTTGTATACAAGGCCTTTATAAATTAGTTATGTGCATAATTTGTCTTCCCCGCAGCTGTCTACTAGTGCAGTTTTAGTGACAACCTATTTACATTCTTTCTAATTGTATGAGAAAGATCTCACATAAACATCACTTATATGGCAACGGAATAATTGTTTGACAGCATTTTGCATCTTTGATGAAACATGAAGGAAAAATCCACTAATGATGCCACTGCTGCCAGGATCAGTTATCACTCTGCAAAATCCAAACCTCAGTGCTATGAAACTGTGATTGTAAAAACTACAATTTTTTATGTCTGTGTCTATTCTTACAATTGCACTTGACAATTCAGTTCATGGATTGTACGGCAAACAGTACAGGATTTTGACGAGCAGTCTCAAACGAGCAGATTAACAGGTAGAAGGAAAGGTATTAGGCTTTTATCTGACATCAACATTGTGTGAGAGAGTATCCACTCGGCTGGGAATAATTAGTTTGTTTAAACCTCCTTAGATTTAAAATTGTCATTTGTATTAATTGAGTGTTTGCAATTCTGTTCTTCCCTTTGCAATCCTGTTTCTCATGGCTTTATATAGCAATAGATGTTAAAAATTGTTTAAAGGCATGTTCCTCTGTCTTGTCCAATGTTTTTACTTCTCATGTAGTAATGAAAGCATTTATCTTAAGAAGGTGAAGTATAATAAATATATTTGTACATACCTGGATTCTCAGTTTGAATGGTTATTTGTGCTTCTTCAAGCAAACATTTTAAAACTTAAATGGTTCTTGTCTCTTTTAACCACCTTTAGGCCCTAATTGATGACAAATCTGCACATGACCCCATGACTACTATGGGAATTTCCAATCCACTGTTAGTTAAATAGCTTCATTTGGGGTGCAGTGCATGCAGTAGAGTCAATGAGGCAGCCACACTGGGCAAACCAGCCTTTGATGTACTGACAAGCAGTAAAAAAAATGAAAACTATTCCAAAATGCTTAGAAATATCAACAGCCAACTCAGCCTTCTGTATTCAATGTGTTGCACATGATCCAGTCAATAATAACACACACAATAGAAAGCATACGCTTATGTGACTAATTCTATTTTGTTTTCTGTTAGTTTTTCTGTTAGTTTCCAGCAATCTATGCATACATGTGTATAAATACCACACACACACACACAAACATGTGTTTCGTAAAATTATAGGAAAGTTTAGGTTGGAAGGGACCCTAAAGAACATCGAGTTCCAACCCACTGCCTTGGGCAGGGATGCCACCCACTAGACTAAGTTGCTCAGGGCCCCATCCAACCTGGTCTTGAAATTTATATTTATCTATATTTATATGTATTTTTGCCTATAATAAATATATATGAAAAATTTCTTCCTCCTGTTTGCATTTAAGTTATTCCTTCCCTACTGAGTTCTGCTGATGTCTATTTGATGGTTTTGGGGGGCTTCTAAAACGACTTTTTTTTCTAAATCCCCTTCTCCATAGATTTTATCACAAGGCACATGTTCTTTGAGTTATCAAAGGAGTAAAGCTACCCCTTCAGAGGGGTATTTGCATCACTACTCACTAGTCAGTGCTGGATTTATCATGTAATCACAACAATTACTTGTTGTGTCTTTTTTTTTTTTTTCCTGGGTTTTGTAGCCTCTAAATTAGGCTGTGAGTGGCCTCAAAGAGTAGCCATGTAGTACAGAATAATTTTATTTTATTCAGTTCCTTCCCATGTTTTCAGATTGATTATTGAAACCAGAGTAGCTGTTCATCCGTGTTCTCCTTCACTTTGAGCATAGAAGAAAAAACTCCCACTTCTTTTCATATGCATTTTCAGAGAAGAGTTAAAAACATCAATAATAGACAGATTTCTTCATCAAAGAGTTCATTTGTTTAGGAATATCCTCAAAAGCCTGTTTAGTGAATGAAGCCTTTGGTGCACCATTAGTTGTCTGTATGAAGATCTGAATTTTATTTGTGACTTATTAAGGGTTCGATCTATCCTAAAAAGGAAAACAGAAAACTTTCAAGCCTGAAATAAAAATTAGATTTGCATTGTTTAAAAATGTGGAGCTAATGTTTCCTATAGGGGAAACACCTGTTACTAGTAGAGTATTAAAACAATGTTCCAGATCCCATGAAAGTGAATAAAGAGCTCAAAGCACTGTTCAGACAGAAAGCCTTCAACAGGATTCAGCAGAAACTATCAATCACGCTAGAAAGCCTTGATGAAATGTTTTCATTGCTTCTAAACAACAAAAGGTGTCTTCCTGGGGAAAAAAGGAATCCTTGGGGATGTTTCGGCTGATTAATTATACAAATAAATTGTCTCTTTTGTAACAAAGTGGTTACAAACAACATTGCAAATACCAACTTTAATGTGCCTCTCAAACTTCAGAAAGTAGACATTTCGATACAGGTAGGAAAATTTCAATTTCAAAGCATGTTCTTTTTCATTTTTAGTAAATGCCTGTATGTTTAGGAGGAAGAAAGTAATTGAAGGCAAATCTGAGAGAAAGCCATCATTGAGGGTTTTATTCTTCCACTCCAGCTCCTGTTGATTGGTATCTCATCTGGAAATTCACCCCATTGATCAGCGGGGATGATTTGCATAGGAAGACAGCACTCAGGATGAGCACTGTAGCATATTTCAGACCATAATTCCCCCAAATCAACAGAAATCTGTATGTGCACTCAAAGACTATTGAGAAGGATGACTCCTCCTAAAGTAAACACAGTGAAATGGAAAAATTCTGCACTGAAAGCTGGCATAATAGAACTGGCCAGGGACTCATGAAAGCGAGCTCTTTATTTCTTTTGCAAAAGTTTCAGTGGTATTGTAGATGTGATTTTTTCCTTAAACTTGGAAGACCAAGGGAAACCAGTAGGATAATTTCCGTGGTTCATGGCATAGCTGATAAGGTGTAATTTTATTAGCTGATTTCAAATCAAGTCCACAGCTCCTGGTTGAGCTAGAGGATACTGTTTAATAAGATAGTTAATGTTATTTTAAATACTTTAGTTAGCAGAGAATTGACTGCTTCAATAGATAATTTGCTCCAATATCATTATTATTAAATATTTTCACCTGATTTCTTCTCTGAATATATCTTCTGTCAGTAGAAAGACATTGCAGTGTCATGTTGTGCCAATGTCTGCATCAAAATTCCTTTATTAAAATTCTGTTTCCTTGCATATATTTAGAATCACTTTTTTTAATAAATGAAGCCATTATTTTTTCTTTAAGTTTCTCACTATAAAACAGATTTCCTAGAGAAAAAGCATGTCTGCTAGTTTTTCAGCGCTCTAAAAATTATACATACTTTGAAAAATTAATACTGGATATTAGAATGATTATATCATTAACATATAATGTTTATTTGACATATAATGATGACATCATCAACATAAAACATATAAAGTATATAAAAGAGCTTTATCTATGCCCTTATCCAGTATTCTCCAACTGTTAATCAAAGCATTGCTTTTTAAGGTGCAAAGTTAATGAATTTTGATACTGTAAAGTAATTATTTAAAAGATCACTTCATATGACTGATCTATAATATGATGTATAGCAAATAATATAGAAAAATAGAGAAGGAAACTTATGTTGCCTAGTAAAATAAACTTCAGTTATATGTTTAATCTAATGAGTTTTGATATTATTTATCATAAACTGAAGTTCAGAAGCAGTAGTTGTGTATTTCTTACTGTAATTTTTAATGTTTATATTTGAATTTTGTGGGCTTTGGGACACTTGATTTGTGGATGTTCACAAGGTTTCTGTACATTTATTACCATTAAGCTCCAGCTGGATGATTTCAGCCTTGATTCCTCTTAAAATAGGTACTGTGTGTGCGCTAGTAATTTTTCTCTATCAATGAGGAGCAGTCTCACCTATTTTGCCAGCAGTTATTTCTCGGTTAGAGCAGAGGATCCCTGCTTCAATCAGCTCTTCTAACTGGGTGGTTTTTATTTCATCTCCACTGTGGAGTGTGATGTGATTTCCCTGATGGATGTGTCTAACTCCAGTGCATCGGTGAATCAGCCACATCTGTGCTCTACATGTATTGTTACAATAATCACAGGAATGCAGAAATCACCAGGAACACTTCCATATTCTGACTTGTGTTAAAAAAACAAAAAACTATAAATATTAGATGCTCTAAAATCTCTTTTAATGCAACTAGCATATAGAAAATATTTTAGTAAGTGTAAAAATAGCTCTTCCTGTTAATTTTCAGTGATCAAAAATACATGGAAAGATGTTAAAATATATCAAAATCCATGACATTTCAAAGCTCCAGAACATACTATTTAGTTGGCCTGTGAAAATTATATTATGAATTGGAGAAGAACATTTTTTTTTCTAGTTAAGAACCTATTGTACCCACTCATTTTATTTGATTCTGTTTTTTGGGGTTTTTTTCTGAATCATAGAGTCATTCAGATAAAATTGATAAGTAGCCATTCAGCTACTCAGATTATAATAAATAGGACCAGAAATATTAAGTCTTTATTTTAGAGGAGATATCCTCTTGAAAAATTATGGAAAGTTATGATGACATCAGTAATGATGGCCTGAACCGTACAGCTTAAGAATTTTGGAAATTAATATAGATGCCTACTGGGTATCTGTGAATGGTACAAATACTGTACAACAATAATATATAGAGAAAATTTGTGTCTTGCTGGATGAGACCTAATAGTTGTGTGAACTTATAGTGTTCATAATTTGTGAAAGCTTCCCACTTTTTAACATAAAAATGATTTTCCTTATCCCAGATTCTCTAATCACAGACCTCAAATTCTAGAAGTTCTGAAAATAGGATAAATTTGCTTTCCTTAAGATATAATGAATGAAAACTGAAAATGTTAAAATACCTTTTAAGTTTTAATTGTGGGTACTCTGTAGAATGAAAACCAAAAAAAAAAAAAAAATCCACTCCTCACTGGATTAATATTCCCTTGACAAAGTACCTGTTTTCTGAAAAGGGCAGCCCAATAGATATAGGTGTGTTATATAGTAGGTGTGTTATACCATTTGTTTTATAAATCTTCTTTGATATTTTATAATTCTTTTGTACTACAAGATTGTAATTACAACCTGTGAATTATAGATGTAATTATGTTGCAATTACTGTAATGAGGACAGCCATGGCAGTGCAGAAGCAGTTTAAGACATCTTGATAAATAAATCTTTTTCAATCTTGAAAAACAAAAGAAATTGTTGGAGAACATCATTTTATGCCAACTGGGAAACCATAGTGATGCATTGTCTTTCCAAGCTAAAAAAAAGGATTTTTTTCATCATTTAACAGGCTATAGAAATAAGCAAATCTTAAAAAAAAAAAGTGACTGGGGATGGTCCTGAAAACTCATAAGTGCTTTTTAAAGTATCAGATTGCTGCCTGAGGCTCAAGACGGGTTCAGGCAACCAATAAATTTTTGGGGTTTTCCACCAATTCTTTTATGTGTTCCTAGGGGTTTTTGGTTGGGGTTTTTTTTGTTGGTTTGTTGTTGTTGTTGTTTGTTTGTTTGGAGTTTCTTTTACTTTTTTTTATCACCTAAGAGTTTATTATGTGTTCTCATATGTTAATAATATTTGCTGCTATCATGTCTAAATTAACTGTGAATTCTTTTGTCTTTTTATACAGTTGATGACCAAGGGCTAATTTTTGGGAAGGTGTGTTCTTGGCAGCTATGTCCTGGTTGCCAAGGCAAGGTTTACTGAGACCTGTCCATCCAAATCACATGTATGAAGACTGCAGACAAACTGTGGTAAGTAATTAATTAATTTAACGTGCGTTGTGTGTTTGTACCCTTCTGGTGAATTCTCGTGTTGTGTCACGTTGGTGATTGTGGTGCTGGAGATGCCTTTCCCTTTTGAAGTGGTTTTCATACAACAGTTTAGCAGCTACTGTCCAAATCTGCAGTGCAGGAACTCTCTCAGAGAGAATCAACACGGAACTGCCAGCCCTGTATTCTTGACTACCCTTGTTTTGGCTGATTTAATCCTTCCAGCTCTAAGGAAGATTTCTCATACCATATGCCTTTATTTGTTGACCAGGGATTTAAACCCTTCAGCTAATCTGAGTCTGTTGTGAGGTTGAAACTAGGCTGGGGGGGGCTCTCTCCTGGAATGAGACATGATTACACTGGATGTATGAACCCTCATGGTTCCCTGATCTGCTGTAGCGGTGTCACTGTCAAACTGTGAAGCTCATCTCTGGGGTGATGTGCCTGGGAGTTGTGATTCCCATACCCTGTCATGCTGCAACAGCTGGACTTTCCTGGGAGCAGAGAATCTGTCCTCAGGTTTCTCCCGCAAAATGCAGTTCAAGAACCTAATTGCACTTAATGAAAAATACTAGGGGAAACTTCAATTAATAAGGGCTTCTCTATCTGCCTACTTCAGAGTCTGAAGCACAGTTTTGTCACGACGTTGTCCACACTGAGGTGTTTCCTACTTTTATTTCTCAGAAATAACCCACAGATTTTGATATATTAATCTTCATGTGCTCGGCAGTAACCAGTCTGTTGATTTATAACATCAAGGCAGACTATTGGCCTGCTTTATTTTTTTTTTTTCCCTTTCCCCTGCTATGACAGCCTGGAATGCCATCTGCTGCTGGGATTCTTATCCCTTAAACTAAGTGTGTAATTCAAGTATACAATACAGTATTGTCCTTCTGTTTTTTTTAAACTGCACAGCTGTTGGGTACAAAAGATAAACTCCAACAGTGTTGTTTTAAGTCTGTTATCTATTAAATATCAGTGAAGCCACGCATTGTTTAGCACCATTATCAGAAATGAGGTTTTTCTCCAAATAATCAAATAAAAAATCTGCACCATTCAAACCGAGGTGGGGAACTTCATTAGGCTGTTGGGTATATCTAATGTTCTCATTTATCAAACCTTACAGAACAAAGATGTTCATTCATTTGAAATGGTATGGTCCTGTACTTAAAATAGAAATGCTAAGGA
The DNA here is from genome assembly GCA_013400735.1 of Pomatostomus ruficeps. Classification (NCBI taxonomy): domain Eukaryota; kingdom Metazoa; phylum Chordata; class Aves; order Passeriformes; family Timaliidae; genus Pomatostomus; species Pomatostomus ruficeps. Next base: position 12,878 of record VYZT01064785.1, read on the forward strand.
AAAATGTAAAATTATTCAGACTAGAGAGGGAAGTAGGAAGTAATGCAGTATAAAGTCTTGAACAAATTAAATAAGCAACGAGTAAAGAATATATTCCATCTTAAGATGTTGTAATTAGCTCTTGAGAGAGATTCTTAGTTGGCTGGAGGATTTGAGCGAATCACATACTCATTTTTTGTACTTAAAGGAAACGTTTTAAATGAAAATTACTTTTGAAACCACAGATGTTTTGGTATAGGCTAAAAAAAAAATCAAGACACCAAATTAAACAACAGAAAAGCTCTTCATTTTTGCTTGACATGTTCTAGTCACTTTTAACCTGGAAAGGATTTGATTTTCAGTACAATAAGAACCTAGTGGTGACATGTCACCATGCACTGTGTCATATGGAGCATGTGGGCATGTCTTATGCCCTGTCAGCATATCAGGAGCTAGGTTACAGGAAGAATATCTGGATAATTCTGTGAGAGGGTGTTAATCATAAGAGAGCTGCATATTAATCCTCCTGACAAACAAATCTGACTCACTAGAAGAAGCCGTACCCACGGCAGGGAGAAGAAGGGGAGGTATCTGGGAGAGGCAGCTCCGAAAATCAGCACCCATGGTTAGGTTACAGATTCTTGCATCAGAAAATAAAGCTGGGAGCTGCTCCTTTGCAAAACCCAAAAACTTGAAGGGCTACTGAAATACTGGATGTAAAATAATGTATCAATGCAAAATAATTAAGTATCTTTTCTCTGGAGGCAGGATTAGAAGGAGAAGTATGTCTTGTGCCACATGCTCTAATCAATGCAATAAAGAATTTTGCTTTGTCTCTGGGGCAAAATCTGATTTTTTTTTTTTTTTAATTAAACTTTGGAAACTAGGGAGACTCCCTTAACCCTGTCTTTCCCTTACATCAGGGGAGCTGTAGGATTCTTGTGAGATGCAGATTTGAACTCTTTCAGGCTGAAGAAGCCATTGAATCTATCTTTGGCATGCTGGCACCTGAGCTACCATTTTAAAACTAGGGCATCTCTGCAGCTTCCTCCTTCAGATATATTTTTGTATGTAAATAACCCATGACTGCCTTTTCTGATGTAATTCACTCCTGACTGTTAAGTAACTTTGAGATGGCAGGAACATTTCTCCTTTTAGAAAATAACCACAAGTATTTTCCTTCTTTAACTACATGGAGACAATTCTCAACACAGATGGAAGCAAACATTTGCTGCTCAAGAAAGAATTCTTAAATGAAAGCATAGAGGCATCAATAGGCACCAGCTTAAATGGATTTTGCAGGGTTTTGAGAATTGGACTCCTGGAGTTAGTTTCCCCAATTCTACCTAAGCTCCTTGCTAGGGACCTTAATTTGTATGGGAATCTGAGAGCTTGTAGTCCAGTTCTTCAAAAGCATTTAGTCACCTGTTTCAATGAAAGTTAGGTACTGAGGAACCTTTAAAGACAGGAGCCTAAATGTCTGTCTTTAAAATAATACTGAAAGCCATCTGTACAGCAGGAAATGGAGTTCTCTTGGGGCTGCTGCTGTAACCGCACGATCTTCCCTCTCATTGTCCCTGTGCAGCTCTGAGATGAACTCCCTCTGATACCTCTGAGATCAGCCAGCTCTAGATTTGTAAGAAGCTATTACAGTTTATATTAAAAAAAAATATCCCAAAATAAAATATGGCACTTTTGGACACTATTCATTGTTCCTTCAATTGGGAAAACACAGGATAAAAACTGGTTTGTGCCTTTGAGTTTATGTCACAATTTTCAAGTGCTCTAATGGAGTTAGGCTGTTTTACTTATCTTTGACTGAATTTCAATGAGATTTTAACACCTAGCAGAAACCCTTAAGTTTACTCAAAATCCCTGTTTCGAAGTCCTAAAATGTAGCAGCTGAGAGTAAAACCTGATACAGGTTTGGGAGGTGGTACCAGGCAAGTTGAAAATGAAGCAATTTTTTTGTACTGTAACTGAGACAAATCTATTAGAAATATTTAGAAAATCACTATGATAAATTTCATTTTACAATGCCTATGAACACTTGAATGTGCAGCTGTTATTGACCTCTTTTTGCAGTGCTGTGGTGTCCCAGTCCCATACCATGAGAGGTGGTGGGAACCTTGTTGCTGATTTAGATGACAGATGACTGAAAAATTCCCTTGGGAAGATGAACAGATCTGTCTTAGGAGAGAGTCAGGAACAGCATCATTAACTCTTTGATGCTGCCTCTATTTCAATTTTAGCACATCCAAATGAGAACAGCATTGCTCCAGAGGTAGGAACCCATAAGAGCAATTGTTTTGCATATGCTCAGGGTTTCAGAGTAAAGGTTACTCTGGAAAAAACCCTTTACCTCTTCTGTTTTGTTTTGGGGTTTTGTTTGTTTGATTTTTGTTTGGTTGTTTGGTTAAATAACCTCTCCCTGCTCCTGGCAGGCAGCTGCACAGTGAAGCCAGCCACCAGAGCCATTTATAAAGTAGAGGGTCCGATTCCTGACCCCAAGCCCTGCTCGCTGTTAGCTTCCAGGAGTGAATTTTGTGTTGGTGACAGGTGAACGTTGTTAATGGAAGTTCCATTTGCCCTGAGTTTTCACCTTGGGCTGTTTGGCTGCCTGTGCAATTTCCTGCACTCCGCACTGTGCCTCGGGATCCTTATTTCTGCTCTTTGGGGCTGGGTGCAGCTCTGCACCAGGGATGGGAGCCAGCACTGCTGAGCTTTGCCTGGGTGTCACACTGGCACGGCCATGGGGAAAACAAGTGGGTTTGGCAACGTGGATGTGCTGTTTGGTTTCATGTTTCCAGTGTGTCCTCCTGTGTTTCAGAGATGCTGATGGAATGCAGGCTGTGAGCATATTTTGGGGTCTGGAGCATGGTTTTGGGAGGGATATGACTCACTGCTGAAGCGAGGCTGCTCCAGGCAGGGAGGTGGATGGAGGTAATCCGGGGGTTTCTGACTTTAACAGCAGGTCAGGAATTAGGTGACTTACTAGAGGATGTCATTAGAGAACACCCAGGCAGTCTGGGTGTAACAAACAACAAAGCCTTAAGTCCAGAGGACCCCATTAACACCCAATGTGTCTTTAAAAGTATTAAAGCCTAACAACACCACAGACTACTTTGTACTTGAGCTGTAAGATGCTCAGGAGTATTAAGTGTAAAGCCAGCATGAGAACCTGCCATGTGTTAAAGTTTATCTGACTGTGACATTCAACCACTTCTCCTTAGCCTGTTTGCCCTTAGATGTATCTTCCATATTACAGGGGCTAATTTTAAAGCAAATAAAATAATCATGGCTGTGAAGGCATGACAGGCTTTTGGAGTTCAGCTTCTTTCTCAAAGGAAGCAAAACATAACAATATATAGTCTGCGTAAGACAAAGTAATAGATAACTATTGACTGAAGCATCTTAATTCTCCAAGTTTAACATCTTTTACTGGAAAACTTACCTAATGCTTTAAAACTTGAAAATATAAATTTCAAAAGAAAATTAAAATGGAAAGCATTTGGTTCCCAGAATGATGAAATGAGATATTTTGACATTTATAGAAATTGCTTACACTTATAAAATGAAGTTCCTGTAAAGCTCACTTGATTTGTGTAACGTTAACTTTCCAGAGACGTGAGTAGTCTGTCAGCATGTTCCATCGAAATGTCAGGCGTTCATATTAAAAGTAGTAAATAACATATTTACAAACATAAGCATTTGAAACAAAGCACAAATAATATATTAATAGATGACACCTAATGGTAGCTTTTTAGACATTTCTCAAACTTACAGACGGGTGTTGTTTACTGCTTTGTGAATTTTTGCCATTTGGTAAAAAACACGTTCATGAGCATCACAATAAACTTTTGTAAGGAAGCTGAACTTTTTAATAACTGGTTGTAACTGCCACAAGGAGCTCATTCATCACAATCTAAACTCTACTGTTCATCTTCCCAATCATTAAAGTTTGGCTAGTCACAGGGTACTCATTTGAATATAATGAGTCCTATCTAGGAAAGGAGCCGAGAAGAAAATTATTTCATATTACAGACTGGAAGAGTATCATAAAAACAGTAATAATCGCCCTTTCTTGCTAAATGAAGTTTCCAAATTGGTAATGTGACTACTCTAGATTTTACAGCTTGGCAGTACAAAGCCCGGGGGTGGTTTGGGTAGTCTCTGGTGCCAGGCATAAATTGGATGGCTGGGCATCCCTCGCCTTGGGGTGCTCCCTGACTTCCCCCCTCAGTTCCTCCGTTCTGCTTCTGACGTGCTGGTGAGTGACGCCAGCGGGTGTGCGATGGTGACAGGTGACATCAGCGGGTGTGCGATGGTGACAGGTGACGTCAGAGGGTGTGAGGTGCTGGCAGGTCCTCTCAGTGGGTGTCTGGGGAGGGTGTGACCGCAGCACAAGCCGGGGAAGCTGCAAGCAGCACGTGCCAACGTTGCCTGTGTGCCCCTGAGGAAAGGGGTTGGCAAGAACAGAGCACTCCCTGAGCCCCCAGGGACAGGCTGCAAGAATCCTCCACCCTCTCCAGGCAATGTTTTCTCACAAGGACCCTAGAAAACTGGGCACTCTCTCCTGTGTGGTGGAAAATAGGAAAATTCAGAACTTGACTGCATTTACAAGACTCTTGGTCCCTCACTGGCAGTAACTTGTGCCTTCTATGTGATGCTGTTCGCAGCAATGTCTGTGCAGTTCTGTCCTGGCACCTCACTTGATAATAATTTCAAGAAATAGTCAAAATCATTTGAAATGATGGTGCAAGGCAGCTTTCCAGAGCAGAGAACGTTATAAGCAATCAAAAACATGTTTACTGAGAAGTTACCAGGTCTCTGAGCCTGATTTGTTTCATTCAGAACAGCTGTATGTACTTTCCCTCATCCTCAGCATCATTCCTGAGGAGCTTTCCTGGGGTTTCTGAAGGAATAATCTGGGTATTTCTCTGCCTGTATCTCACAGAAGCTTTCTGCAGAAAACTGGAAAAATAAATCATCTGTGAGACAGAAAAGCAGCTATTTTGCTTGCATTGCCTTTGGATGGCTGTGGTCCATAAACAATGCTAATAAACCAAAAAGAGGGAAGACAAGGTGGGAGTATTTGTACGTGGCTCTATTTTATATTCCAAATCCATGCCTGTAAGAGATAAAAGACCACAGTGCGTTGGCCTTTCTGCATCTGCCCATGTTCAGTCACATCCCAGCTGAGGAGAGAGCAGGTCAGGGAAGAAGGGAGGGAGGTGGTTTGGCTGAGTGCATTTCATCTCGGCTGCCGTGTGCCTTGTGTGCATTTAGCGCCCAGAATAGCACTGGGGCCAAGCTGTGGGTGACTAAATTTCTGGGGAGTACTGGAGATGCCAAGGTAACTAACGTCACTTTTGCCTGCCCCCTCCTTCCTATTCTTTGTGCTGGGAGAGGTACGAGGCACTTAGAAATAGGCCTGCATAGTGCACATTGAATCAGAGCTGCGTTTCTGATGAAAGCCCCTGCAAGTGACAAAAAACCATAGGAATGTTTTTTCTAATAGTGGTTACTAATGTAGTGGTAACCATCTGAAAGGGATTAAGGGACCTGCATTGTAGGTACCACCTCCTAAAATATACCAGTTCAGCATTTATTATTATTATTATTTCTAAAATAATAATAAAAAAAAGCTTTTATAGTCTATTCCTGGTTACAGCATCGCCAATTCAAAGACTGTCGGGATTATCCATCTTTCAATTTAACTGTGTCAGAATTCGAGGCCTACATTCGGTGTAACCGGGGATGTTCTATTTAATTAAAAGCACTGCTGTCGTGATCCCCGGCACTGTGAATTAGTCCTCGTCCCCTGGATAAAATGAGGCACGCTAATTGTAAGCTGATTTACTGGTTGTTTTCAGGCAGCTGGATGGCACCGCTATTTACACTAAATGCGGTCAAGTATCCTCTTAATACAGACACGGATTACACACATTAAGCACAAGACAACATAATCTGAAAGCACGCTCAAATGTCGCAGAAATCCTGACAAAATCGAAGACAGCTGTTATGCAGCTACAAATTACTTCTGCGACCTCTCCTAAGAGTTTTAGTGAAATAAATGGAATGATAGAGGACAAGGGAAAAAAACCCACCCAACAATGGCAACCCTTAGAATAATGACAGTGAGTGAGAAATTAACATATTTTAAGCTGTGACAGAAAGGATTTACTGCATGGGTATTTCTTGCAAGGGGAAAAGCTTAATATGAGCATAAATGCACACATTGTTTGCTGTCACCCAAAACCTTAGAAGTTTTGTCTGCTTGGCTCCAAAACTCTGCGATGAAACCAAGTCATGCAAATTTCATACACGGGGTGCAAATATTTTCATAGAGAAAAACTATTTAACTATTTTCTTTTTTTAATTTTCTCTTATTGCCTCTGGAACACTGATGAGTGTAATCACTCATACTCGTTCTGATTTTCCATTTCTGCTGCTGCCTGTAAGAAAATCTGACATCAATGTCTACCCAAATTTAATTACCTCTGGCAGGTAGAGGAACTTTAGGATTCAGGAAAGCTGGCCTTAATTCTAGTACGTTTTCACTTCAGTGTTATTCATATTCTGAAAAAAAATGGCAGGTATCTTATATTGAACAGTTTGAGGATTTTAAAAGTATATATAGAGAAAAACTTTGCTAAAGATGGTATAATACTCATGTTTAAAATTATGAATATTTATGATTTGATTTTGGTCTCATTCTAATTGAACTATTGCTAATGGAAGAAAGGTTGTTCTGATATTTTTTTTTTACATAAAACATGCTATTTTTGTTATTTGCTATTGGTTTTTGTCTCTCCTGTAGATTTGGTGGTGTCAGCTAGTTCAAAATACCTCATTGTAATGATCTGTGAGAGGGTTGTGCAATAAAAACCTTCTGTGACCAGACCCTCAGCCAGGAAAGAAAGGTTGAATTCTACCCTTGGCAGTGTTTTAATGAACTCAGTAATAACTCTGTCCAGGGACAAAGGTTTGTACCTTCAAAGGTCAAGCTGTTGGGTGCAATATGCATGATGAAGTTATTGTCAACAAGGAAGAGCCACGACACTGGATCACCAGGGGCAGTGTTTTGCAATCAAGTAAGACACAAGGCTTAAAATTTAAAAATTTAAAATTAAACAACCTATAATGTAAAAATATGCACTCATGTTTTTACCAAAGAAGAGGCAAGAAAGAAAATTAAATTCACAGATAAGTTAGTTCTAAGTTATCTGTTTTTACTGAAATAAAACAACAATAAAAAAAAAGGAAAATGAAAGTAACTTCCTAGTATGAATTTCCAATATTCCTATCAGTGTTAATGATTACATTTATCAATATTTTTCTTGTTTTTCTCTGGTTTTTATAAGTGGGTTGTTGTTTTTCCTTATGAAAATAGTATAAAAGTATTTTCCCCTTGCAGAAAGTGAAAAATGGGTGTTGAGGTAACAGAACCTTATTAATGAGAACAAATTTATTTGAAGGGATAGATGTGCTTCAGATAAAGGGTAAAACATGAAAATAAATTTTCTTGTTTCAAAGACATTGTGGTGAGTCTGTCGCCCTGTGTCCTTCAGTCAGCATTTCAAGTCACTCTTGGGTTGTCAGAGGTTGAGAGCAACTGTGGCTTTTTACTGATATGACCTGAAAAAAAAATCTTAAATCATATTTGTGTTAGACAACTTGATTTGTCTCCTGAAGATGTTACTGTAATTAGTTGACTTTATTGTATTTCCGTTCTTAATTATTTTGTTTTCTCTTTTAAACAGAAAAGTGCTGAGTAGAGGATACATGCAATATTATACTTGGTTTAGTGAGAACTGTTACAGTCCTTCAATTCATTTAGAATGTAAAAGAATGGATTCTGGCCAAGGGAAAAATACAAGAAATGTGTTTGGCTTTTTTCCCCCTGGAAATGCTGTTCTTTAACTTTATCAAGCCCTGAAATCACAGAATCATTGAGGCTGGAAAAGACGTCTAAGATCATCAAGTCCAATCATAAAACTCCTACATAATTTCTCAGAAGTGTTGTTCAGGTGATGATTACTACCTTTATTAAAAAGTAACTTATTAAGGCCTTGGGAATCACATTAAAAATAAAATAAAATAA
>VYZT01064788.1:5302-21789 GCA_013400735.1 Pomatostomus ruficeps
TTTTACTTTAAAAAGTAAGGAAAAACAAATATTTCTGATTTGATTCGGCTGCAAGATCTACAGTTTCCTGTGCTCAGTTGTTAACCAGGGTCATACCTAGCTATCAAGTATTATATTTAGAGATAACGAGGGGATGTTTTGTGATATTTTTTCATTGCTGTCACCCATCAGGATTAAGTCTAATTGCAAAGTAAATGATTTGGTGCAGTGCCCATGCCCTTACTCAGGCAGAGGATGACTGCTGGCCCAAGTGCAGGCTTTGCAGCCTCCAGATGCTGAAACCAGAGAAGAAGAAGGGCTTAAGCTGCAGTCATTATGTCCTTGAATGAAGTCTTTCAGTTTCTCCTTTTAGAACCCAAATTTCATTTCCAGGCCCATATTACCCACTTATTTCAGACCACACTTACTCCATACCTAGGTCCCATAATAAGTGAATTTATTATGGCAATTAATTATTAATAAGTATACGCCTAGGACAGGGATGCATTCTAACAAAAATAAAGAGAGACTACATGGAAACTGTGCCTTGAAACACATAAGCAAGTAATTTGAAATTTTAAAGGTTGCCCAGAATTAGTTTGTAGCCTAGAAAACATCATTCCTCTAAGCTAAGTTTAGCAGCTTAAACTTATTTTACCTAGTGTGTGACAATAAAAGAAAAAGTGTGTACCTCAAGAGTGAGCACCCCTGAAAACAAAGTAAAGAATATAAGTGGTAGCTCCCTGTCATTAGAGCTCCTTTAGAACCATTAGAGAAACATCTTTTGGGGAACACATTGTGTGTTATGTCATATCCCCTCAGATTCCACTTATTTGTGTTGGTATTTCTGTGTATGTTCATTGCTCCTCATACAAGAAAGGTATTATAAGCATGAGTGATTAAATTTTGTATTTCAGTGTAAGTATACTTAACTTAGAGTCTTCTAGAACCCTTAACACAGTTCTTCGGATATAGCTTTAAGTAAAACCTTTGCAAGGTCCTCATGAAATTACTTTAATAGATAAATGAAATTGGAAATGTCTCTTGTATGCCTGTCTTGTTAAGCTGCTATGAGCTGCTTTAGTCTTGCCTCTTTCAGAAGCTAATTTCTATTTCTAATTCCAGGAAAAGAAATCTGATATACTGTAACAATTACGTGGATGTAAACATCAAGGCAAAAATTCTGACAAATATAGCCAAGAAAACTTCTCCCAGAAGAGATGTTGAACAGTGTCAGTGCTTACTTGTAAACAGTCTCCTAAGAGAGATCCAAAAGCTCCTTCCTCCTGCCTGAGCTAACCCTGGAAGTGGAGCTGTGAGGGACCAGACCAGCTTCATGGATCAGCTGGTAAGACCTGCTGCCAGCCAGCCAAAAATGATGAATGAGAACACAAGAAAAAGCAACAATTAACCTTTTCTGTATACTGAAGTTTGGAGATGAGGTATCATTAGATGTACAAAACTGACCCAACCAATACTTCTAATTCTACCTCTAATAACAAAAAGAGCTTATGAAGAAGATGCTCAGTTCATCGTGGTTTACCCGAGCCCATTTGGTAACAGTTAAATAATACATGCGAACTTTGAAATGTCCAGAAAGTCTCAGTCAAAGTTCATTCTAGGTCTCAAACTTTAAGGAGAAATGTTAAAGCTCTGCATCCAGTGAGTGAATTGCTCATCATCTATGTACAGTACATGGTTCACTGACTGAATTATCATTCTGAGAAGGAAATCCATTTGTAGGCTGTAAATTACTAAGCTGAAACTTCTATGCTAGTAGCTTTCAATGCACTTTGTTTCAGGAATGCTGACAAAAAAATCCAGGGTGACGCATCTTCTTTTACTGTAAAATATGTGTTACAATTTAGAAATATTGATGAAAAGTTAAAATCAATTTCTTCTGTCATACCTTTGAGCAGAGGCCATTTGAAAGGTGATATGCTGCAGTTCCAATCTCTCTTCCATTTTACAGCCCCTATGGAAAAAAAACCAAGTAGGTAAAACAAAATGGTCAAGGAGAAAAAAGAAGAAGAAAAAAAAAAAGAACAGAAATTTAAAAATGTGTGCTTGTGGTGTCACTATACACTTCTCCAGGAAGAAGTCTGGCATATTCTTTTTATTTGGTGCCAGATCCATCATCCACTTAAGTGAAGATACAGGCTATTACTTGCTTCAGTAGGAGTTGGAAGAAAACCTCCAAATTGCAATTGTCAGGGTCTTTCTGGCTTTGTGGTATCAAATATCAGTAGATGCAGCATTTTGAAGGTGTTTTTACAGCACGCAGATTAAAAATAAATTACAGAGCACTCATTGAATAGTGCAATGTTGCCCTATAATTGTATGTTCTGATAAACATACGTTTCATGACGGAATATTTGAAGATCTTTAAGAGTACTTGGAATTTAATCCCAAAGAATTCACAAAAATACACAGAAGTGTATTGTGGCTAGAAAGATGTAGAAAGTACCCAATATCAATGAATGAATAAATAGTAAATTCTAGTCTTATTTTATGCATTTTAAGAAACATTTAATTTGGGGAAAATAATTTTTTTTCATTGCCTATTTTTAATTGGGGTAAATTCAACAGTCTGTTTCCTTTGGACGTATTTTAGTTTGATTGCTTTCAGAAGATGCAAAATGTTTCATTAATGTTTTCAAGATGGAATGTTTCAACCTTTCATTTTAAAGTTGAAAAAAAATCCCTAAATAATAGAGATGAAGTAGAAGAGGTTGAAACACACACATGCATCATCTGCCTTTGATCATTTTCCAGCTTTACACAGGAAGCCATCAAAAATAAAATAAACTCAACCAATTTCTCTTCCTTGTTTTCATATATTCCTTTTGCTTCCCACAAACTAAAGCTGTCTTTCTTGTCTGCTTTAAAGTTCTACTTATGTACAGTAAGAATATACAGTGTTTAATTAAGAGACTTAAAGATGTAAATACCAAAATATTTCATGGTTGCAGCTGCACTTGCTGTCCATCTCCTCAATCATTCATATCAATCATGTGCAAAAGCAGGTGGCCCTGACCTTTTACCGTTTGGGGCTGAAATTTCCCAATATTTCCTCTACAAAACATTTGGGAAAAACACCAGAAAGCCCACTAGGACTCCCCAGATTAGACTCATTGCTGGTCTGACTTCTCTAATCATCACCAGGGTGTCTCTGAATACTGATTGAGATGCCTTAACTCAGCCACATCTCTTCTCAAAGGTATATATGGGTTTTTTACAGCTTACATCCCCATGATTACAGATTTTTATTTGATATTTGTTTATCTTCAGGCAGCAGCAAGCACAGCTGGACTCCCACACTGATCTACAGATTCCAGACACATTTAAAGAAGGCAGTGTTTACAGAAGGAGAAGATTTTCTCAGCACTTTTGTTCACCTGAACATGTGCAAGCTTGTGTAGGCACAAGTGTAAGCTGTTATAAGATGTCACAGCTGAAGTTTTCGGTTTAGAGATAAGTAGCTACAGTTTCATGTTTTATTAGCTTTCACTCTATTTGCAGCCATTTCTTGTCACCCCTTTTTACTCTTCTCTCATAAGTGCTTCCTAATATCCAGAAGGAGGTTTCTCATGCAACTCTTATAAAATATCCAGTGCCTCTCTTACAGATATCTTCCTTCCTAAGGCAAAATACTCTAAGCCTCAGATCCCAAAATCATCTTTAAGTTTCTGTATTGTGTAAAAATCACATGAAGGATAAGATCACCGGAACTCTGCTTCTTCCAGTGAAAGAAATATGAAAATAAATGCGATGAAGTGGCTTTTCAAAAAAGTCCTTTTGAAGACTTCCAGGGAATATTTCAATATGTACCACAGACTGAAGGAAACAGGTTGTTTACAGCACTGTCCTGCCAGTCTTTGGCTCCCCAGGCTGCTTCTCATTCCAAGGTCACAGCAGCGCACAACAAATCCCATGTAAAGGGCTTCCATGGAGGAGAGACGCTGTCTCTCTCTCTCTCTCTCTCTGTGTGTGTGTGTGTGTGTGTTTGGGGCTGGGAAGGAGGAAGATGGAATGTTAGAACAGTTTTCCCATCCCTAGAACAACACAATATTGACCATGTTTGCTATTTCCAAGTGTGACAGAACCCAAGCCCAAGGAAATTTCTCTTAAACTATCCTACGTCACGACAATTGAAAGTAAAACTCCAACAAATTAAGGAAAGGCTCAAGAGCTGTCATACAGTTCTATTCAAAGTGCTTTTTAATAAAGAATCTAAAATGAGAACTCTTTTCCCAAAAGGTGGCTAGATCCTGAACTACATATTTTTCTTCTTTCCCCTCTCTATACTTATTCTACTTTTCTTCACCTTGTCTGATTTATTGTCCCATTCGAACAACAAAACAGGGTCATTGGTTTGAAGCATTTTCATTATTGTTTTGTTTTTGCATTTACCCCCACAAGCCCAATTAACTCCTGCTTTGTTGGAAAGCCAGCTGTATGTACAAAGTAGGTTACAGATATTTTAATAATCACTCAGTGGCTGCATGTGGCATTTATTTAAAATGCTGTCTTGTATAAAACATGTTCATGTTTTGGTAGCACAGAATAACATGTGCTTTGAACAAAAGATTACCCAGAGAAGTTATTAAACCATCCCAATTATATTCCTACTTATAACTATTTACCTCACATATAATATTTAACTGCACCCTTTTTCCCCTAATCATGGATACCGAGTAATCTTTCCTCACCTTGTATGTGCCACAAAAAGTTGCAGAGGTCCAGATTTAGAAACAGATTCGCAATTCTGATTCTTCAAAATGGAAGTGAATGGTCTCAGCACTTGTTACAAAAGGGAAAAAAAATGTTAAGAATCAAAAAAAAAGAGTGAAATTTGTTTGCTGGAAGGAGGTTTGAATTGTTAAATTAGAGGATCACAAAGTCAGAGATAAATGAAGGCCTTAAATTTTTAGGAATATAAAGTAGGAGACAAGTATCACTTGCTACATTTTGTTGTTGCTGTATCTATGTCATTCAGGAACAATAAAGCCTACAAAGAAATTATAAAATTAATAAAACCCTGCTTACAACTTCAGACTCATACAAACTTTTCAAAATGCACAATAGCTTTGGCTTTGCTTCTGTGGTTTCAATTTGATTATGTACTTCAAATTGACACTAGAGAAGATTAGAGAAATGCTTCCAAGCACAGAAACACATTATCCCTAAGAGCAATTATTTTAAGATTTATGATTATGGGTATATTCTTTTGCTTCCATATGAAATATTTGCATTTTTTCATACTTCCATATGAAAAAATGCAAATATTAGATAATCTTAAGTATTAGCACCTATAATAACAGAATAAAATACTGCATTTCAGCAAAAAACACCTATCGTTTATAGTTAGTTTATAAACTTGGTAAACTGTAACTACAATGTTAAGTCATTAATTCCTTTTATTAAGTAAATTAGGTGTGTTAAAATTTGGGCATTTGAGTGAGGGATGCACAGCACTCCCCAGTTCATGCTCTGTGTGCTGCACCTAACGTGTTTTTCCAATATCACGGGGCACACATGAACTAAATTCCATGTCCCTTTGCTCTCTTTTTATTACTTTAAATCTTATTATGCCATTGATTTTTAAAGCAGAACTCCCCACAGAAGCCAACAGGGCTCTGCTTGGAAATCAATGGTATCATATGGCCTTAAGTACTCCATTACTTGGCTGCAGAGATGGACTGAACATGTTAAAAAGGGTGAAAACAATATCAGCAGGTGGGCTTCAAATAGACAAAAAATAAAGAAACCTCCTTCCAACCAATGATTTCTGCAAGTAAAAGGTGAAGGAGGTTTTCTCCTGCCTCTCCAAGGGGTGCACAGTTCAAGTGAGGAGAAACTGAAACCACATCCCTGTGGCCCACAGGCACTGCTGCATCCCTACCCCCAGGTCCAACCTTCAGAAACAAGGATGGGCTTAATTACCCCATAAACATACCCCATTGCTGCCCCTTCATCAAGACATCAAGAGATGCCTCTCTGCCAGTTTCTGTGAAAATAATACATTTCAAATATGTGTGTGTGTGTGTGTGTGTATTGTTCTGGGCACTTCTGTAGCAAGAAGCTTGCACACAACTGAGAAACGCCTGGGACTCAGAAGTTTCAGAAAACTTTAAATATGTGGCATTGATTGGTACAGAATCAACAGGAATAAAATCAGCTTTTAGCCACTTCAGATGCAGATCATGAATGGCGAGGGGTATTATCAGTTTATCCACTTTTGCAACGCAGGTTTGCAAACTTCAGTAAAAAAAAAAAAAGCTTGAAAAAATGCTTACAAGCATTGGTTATTTATAAGGAAAAGACAACAGAAATAATACAACTTCGCTGTAATGGTCATAAATTGCAGATCAGTGACTAGACATGAATCTAACAGAATCCAATTTTTTTAATGGCTCAAGTGGGGTAATTTATATTCTAAGGGAGCAAAAGATACATACTGTACTACCTTAATCTCTCAGACCAACGTCCAACATGACCATACTCTTTTCCCTTCCTAGCAAATTGTCCAAACCTGATCACATCACTCTTGCTCTCCCATCATCCATTTAACTGCAGCTCAAAGGAACATTAATTTGTACAAAAGAGATCACATTTAACATATAAAATTCAGTGAAAAGAAAACTAATGCACAATGCTTTATTCAAGTAGCAGAGCTTCTGGGAGGGTAGGGGGACTAGATGTGGAAGATTAAATATCAAGTGTGGAAAAAAAAAAAAAGGCATCAATCTAAACTAAAATAAAATGAAAATTTCCACTATGCTCTCATATGGTTTCTCTCTGATTAGAACAAGTTTCTTTTTAATATTAGGTGCTTAGTAACAGAAAAGAATTTGTAATAATGTTTCTCACAGATGAAGCATCCGCTCTTTCCTTTCAGGAAGAAACATTTTCTTTCACCCAGCACACATTTTAATTGCCTAAGATGCAATTTCCCTTATGAATAATTTGAATACAGCTGACTTTTTGACTAAGCAAATTTTCTTCAGAACTCAAATGATGTGTGCACTGTAAAATATGGAAAACCATGTGGCAGGGTAGCAGAAGCAAAGTGATGAAGTATAGCATCAATTTTAATGTCATTTAAGGAGTCACCAAGGTTCATACTCTGTCGGTGACACGTGCCCCTGACCAGATGTGTAGCCTACATTTTAGTTCACAGCCACGAAACATTCCTCCACAAAGCTCCCTTTACCTCATCTCACTTAATATCAATTTTATCTCTACAGACCTCCTCTCAGTACCTCATAAGGGCTCTGAAAAAAGATCCAGTTTGGCTATAGAGCTTTGTCCCTTCATCAGAGAATTTGTCTTGCCCTCATACACAGCCCTCATGGGGCCGCGTGCTTCCAACTTTACAGATGAGTAACTTACTGAAGTCACTATGTCCTGGAGTGGGAAAGCAAGATTTAGCAGCTAGAATTATAATAATTTTATTTTCTTTTGACTAAAACATAACAAACCAGGAAAAAAAAAATGATTTGGAAGTATCTAAAGATCACATTCTTTTCTAGTGTATGTTGCAGGTGTGAATTTTCACTAAATCATGCAAGAGACTTAGATATCATCTGAGAGTCATAGATAACTTATAACAACTAAAAATTAGATCACCATCTTCCATTAACAGAATCAAGCTGCAGACAAATGTTGGATGTAATGATGCCACAGGGCCCAAACAGGACTAATAAAGCAGCTTTGTTGATATTCTCAGTGGCTATAATTTGGAAATCCATTATCTCATCCTAAAAATGCACTCGATGAATACTTTGTAGAAGCTGTATTAGCTGCCTAGTCTAGTAAATAAATTGAAATACTAATTACTCTTTCTTTGGAAAGAAGCTTTGTTGCTTATTTTCATGTTGGAATTATTTCACTAAGAGGAATTTATTTTACAAGGATCACGTTGGGAAAATTTGTCTTCTAAGGGAAATAAACGAGTTACTTTTGTACCAACATAAACTACCTCAGCTGATGAGTAACCACTAACCATAACTTAATAAAATTTCAGATTATTTGCATTTTCACTTGCCCGTAGCAGCTAAGCCATCTGTTACACCTTTTTTCATTTTTTTTTTCTCTTTAAAAATAACAAAAGCAAACACTCTTTATCTATGCCTTTTTAGTGGTAAGACAGTGTTCAGCTAAACTGTACCAATGAGTAAGAACTAAAAAATTCAGCAGTTTCCAATGTCTCTTCCAAATGTCTGATACAAGATTTTAGTTCACTGGACCAGATGCATACACAAACTAAACTCTGGCAGATGAACATAAATTCCATGAAGTTCATCTTCAGTGTGTTTTAAAATATTCAGCTTTTGTTGTTTTTTTTTTTTCTAATGAGATACAAGTAAAATCAACTAAACCTGCTAAAACCTTATATTAAGCTCCTTTTTATAACAATAACTTATAATTAGTGTACTATTCAGCAGGAAAGATCTTGTTTAATAGAAAATACCCAGCAAAAAAAAAATTCTGCTTTGTTATCTGAAATAGTCATGTTGGTTAAACAGAAATACTCCTTTCCTTTAGCAAATAGCAAAACACTTGTAAGGAAATGAGCTCTCAACTTTCAGTCATTTAACCCATGTAACACTGAGCATGGTGAACATTTCCCCAAGAGACTCTTCCTGACTTTATGTGACGCTCACTTCTTAAGACAAAAAGTAAAACAAACAAAACAAAACAAACTAAAAAACAAACAGAAAAGAATCCCCAAAACCCCCCAAAAACAAACCCTTAACCCCACAAAACCACCAAAAAACTCTCACCTCTCACCCTGCCCTTCATTTTTCTAGTGACATTGTGCTGCTCGACTGACCTGATCTCATTCTTTGATGTTTATTGGATGAGGAAAAAGCCATGGATGTCTCTATTCAGATTTTAGCAACAACTTTGGCACTGTTTTCTGCAGCATTCTCTTGGAGAAACTGGATTCCCATCATGTGGGCAGGTGTACTCTCTGCTGGATAAAAACCTGGCTGGCTGGCCACTGTAATCAGGGTGGTGGTGACTTGTGCTGGATCCAGCTGGCGCCACGTCACCCGTGGTGTCCCCCAGGGCTCAGTCCTATTTGACACCTTTACTGACAGCCTGGACCCTCAGCAAGTTTGCAGGTGACACCAGGCTGGGTGGGGATGCTGATCTTCCTGAGGGTAGGAAGACACTCGACAGTGCTGGGTTAATGTTTGGATTTGATCCTCCTAAAGGTCTTTTCCATGGTTGGGGTGTG
This sequence comes from Pomatostomus ruficeps, assembly GCA_013400735.1. Classification (NCBI taxonomy): domain Eukaryota; kingdom Metazoa; phylum Chordata; class Aves; order Passeriformes; family Timaliidae; genus Pomatostomus; species Pomatostomus ruficeps. The sequence goes on from VYZT01064788.1 coordinate 14,532, forward strand.
GGATTTCAAAGAAATACGCAGTAAAACTTGGAAAATGTTTCCCCTCTGGAGAACAGCACTAATTAATTCATTAGTGATGAAATGTATTAGTGATGAAAAATGTCTATGTATTTAGGTCTATCTTCTGGTTAGGGAAATCTTCTCTGGGTGTTGGAGAGCAAAGTATTCCCAGAAATTGATACATGAAAGCATCTCTCTATCGGGAGGAAGTTTAGCAAAACTCTGAGGGAGAAAAATTAAATGAATTCCTAAACTGTTTCTTAGTATAGACAGTTTTCAATATTTAATGGGCACACTGAAGTTGAAAAGAGGACATAATCTTTTTTTTCCAGTTTTTTTTTTTTGTTTTGTCCTTTAAAATTGTAGTGATGAGGTCTTTTTGTTTCATTTTACCAAAAACTTTGAAAAAAAATCTAAGATCCTGTAAACTATAAGTATACATATTTAGAACAAAATATTATACCTCTACCATTGGAATCTAAATACAAGTAATTTTATTAACATTTAGGGTGTGCTATGGTCAGGGAACACCCATGGAAGCTGGGAAATTACTGAAGTAACAGCTTGAGGGCCACAACAAATTTCTGTTAAAATACCAGACTCAAGTAAAAGCATGGCAGAAAAATCTCTCCATGCACAATATTCATTTGACTTGAGGGAATGGGAGGTGGTGTTGAAAGCATCAGAAATCACTAGGGATCCCTTGGGTGCAGACACCTGAAAGCAGATTCCTGGGAAACAGATCCTATACTGGGAAACTCTGGTCCAAGGGCTGTCAGTTTAGCAGCAAGGCTGCACGGAGCAGCAGCAGCTTCCACAGATATCCCAAGTGTCTCAGCCTGGGAAAAAATGTCCAACCCTCAGTGCCGAGTCTGAGAGGCACAAGAGCAGATAAACCCACCCTACAGGCCTCCCAGAGCCCTGAGGCTCTGACAGTTTCATGGAGATGCAAGATCACATCTAATAGCTGACGGCAGGCTGAGCAGCATGTTTGCCTTCCTTAATAAGATACAGTAAGGATAATTTCACTTTATCACCTCATAAATCCCAAGAAAATTTCACTGCATTTTCCAAGGGGAAACTCTTCACTAGCATAAAGTATATCAGATTTGCACTTATTTAGGACTATCTTCTATTTTTTCCTTTACAGAACAAACAGAGTCCTCTATCCTAGAGCTGAGACACACCATGCCTGGTATATGGGTGTCCCTTTGAAAATCAGATCAGCACGTGGGGCTCTCCATTTACTAAGGTGTTATCCAATCACTATTCCTCTCATTGCTTTGTTTCTTAAAGTTATCATTTTTTATCACTGAAGAGTATTTTATGCTACCCTGCATGAGTTGCAATGTTACAGCGGAAGCTTGCACAGTGTTTGACTTGGTTTGGTCTTGAAACCAGTCCAGTAAAGGTTGATAATATACCTCACATTGAACTAAACTTACTTGAAAACACAATTATACAAGAAAAATTGTTGTAGAATTTCAAAGCACCACCAAAGTGAAAGGAACAACTTTTGCCTCAAACCTAGGCTAAGCAAGTAATTGGAATTAAAGGAAAATGAAACTTATTGTAGCCATGTACATTGATACAGTGTGGAGATGTTATTCAAAAGAAACAGATACTTTATGCAGTGTACATTTTAACCCCACTGAATAGAAAAAAAATCCCACTTGCAATTTCCAAGCTGTTATTTCTCAAAGCTAAGGAAAAAGCTTTAAGTGTTCAGAATTTTTTTCCTTTATTTTTTTCACCATTCCTGCAGATGTTTGCTTTTAACTAGTTTAACCAAGCTGGCTTAGATAATTCCTCATTTACAGAGCTATTAGCCTTTCCCCTTAGCACAATCTAATTTTTTACAGGCAGCAGTTCTTTTAAAAGTGTGATTCATTCTCAAGTCTAAAACTTTGAAAAGAATCAAATCTTTGCCTCAAACCTGGAAGTTCTTTTTTCCCACACCCTGGCGCCCAGCAGAGTTTCTCTGTTCACAAGTAAATCAGAAGTAGCGTCTGTGAAATACTAGTTTCTAAAATTTCTTATGCTGAATCTATATGAGATCTCTCTACTGATTTCACCAATAGTACACTGGCTTTTTCATGACTGTGTCATCACTTTTCATTTTCTAGTCCCTTCCCATCTATATGTAATTGTAAGAAAAAATATGAGTCTAGAACGAATAAAATAAAAAAAAAATATTACCTTATATTATCCAGTAATACTAGTGGAGCTTTAAGAAAACCAGATTACAAGTATGAAAAGAAATATAGAGCAAGAACATTTTTGCTCAAAAAGCTGAAGAATAAAAAGGTAAAATCAAGAGATATAATGAAGAGGAAAAAAAAAATCTTTCCAGAATAGTACTTTTAAGAACTCACTAAGAGAAATTCTAGGTCCAAATAGGGTATTCAAATGATCAATGGGATGACTTTAGAGTTAGCAGTTGAAATTTAAGAGAGGATTATTAGTTTTCCTCTCTTTTTTGTCTTAGTTTAGAACACAATGTGCATCGAAATCAAGTTGTACTGCAAGATAATTAATCCATCAGTCAGAACTGGATGAAGATAAATTGGATGGGATTCCAGGAGGTCATCCCATCCAACCTTCTCCCATGACATGGGTCAGATTACACAGAGCCTTGCCCAGCAGAATTTTGAGCATCTTGCAGGACAAAGATGACATTTCCACATCTCTTATCGGATTCCATCATTGTTACAACTTTGGCAAGCAGCTCATGGCTGTCTTTCATTTCTTATTGCACACCACTTGTGCTCCCAAATTCTGATCCTTTATTAAGCAGAACCTAAGTGCTATGATATGTTTTATCAGCAAAATGAGATTTCACTGTCAATGACCAGTGACAGTAAACCAAACTTGTGCCTGAGCACGGGTGCAGACAGTTCATGGCCACAGGCAGGTGTGGTCACAGTGTGGCACAAAAGGTGACAAACAGTCTGTTGGTAAACGCCAGGCTGGAAGGGGGTCTGAGCAAGCTGGTCTAGTGGAAGGTCTCCCTCTCCATGGTGGGGGGATTGGAACTTTAGGGTCTCTTCCAACCCTGGCCATTCTATGATTCTGTAATAAATCACAACTACGATAAATCACAATTATATGTTCCCAGTCAGATCTTTGGAGGATAAAACACGCCCCTTAAAATGTGTGCACAGCATGCTTCCCTTCACAGGCTGGACAAGCTGAAAACACACATTAAGGTCTTTCTGGAAGTCAACACGGTAAGACATTGTCAGTCAACAAAATTCTCCTACAGCAACCTAACTGTCCCCCACACAAACTTTCAAGCTTAGCTGTATTTTCAATTTACATTATCTGGCTTGTTCAGAGCTATTTATTAATTCTGGATTATCAGACTTTGGCTTCGTGAGACTGGTGCTTGCAGTGAGATGAGCTTTATCAAAGTAGTAAAACATGCCTGGAGCATAAGCAAACAGGCCTCATGCTGTGAAAGAGCAGGGTACAGGACACCTCCAGTGGTGCTTCTTGCATAAGTGTCCCTCCTAAGGATGAGAACTGACAAGTGAAATTGCTTGGACAATATGCCTTAACTCTCTGTTCTAGATCTGTGACTGAAGAACTAACTTCTTCTTATATAAATATACTGATAGGAGACAGGAGCAAATTTACCCCATGACCATTCACACATTCCCATGGCTTTAGCACAGTCTAGTAAATAATCATTGCCAGAAAAAAAACAACAAAAGAAATAGAGCACACTTTGAACTGGCAGAGGTTTTAGTGTACTGGGGGAAAAAAAAATTCACATTAAAAAAGAGACAAGCTGTTTCTTCTAATGGACTAATGAGAACAATGATTAGAATGGGGCCAAATTTGAGAAACAGCTTTCCTAATCAGAAAGAAGGCAAAGGTGCACAACAAAGTGACAAAGTGACATCTTATTGAATTTTTGAATTAATTTTGGAGGAATATTTATATGTTAGGAAAAAAGGTTTACTGGAATGGCAGAAATAAGAAACGAAAACCAAGAGCCACTAAACAGGTATAAATAAAATGCAGCAAGATTAACCATAAAGCAAATAAGGATGTGTTTAATAAGTATTCTCTTTTCCTCAGTAGAAGCAAAGCAATAAATTACATAAATCTGAGACCAGCTAAAACCAAGGTATATTCGGTATATTTGCAAAGACTTAACAGGCAAACATTGACAGAAATCAAGATACTAACCTTGATCAAGGAGCACATAACATTTACAGAAAGCTGACCCAGGCACATCATACATGAAAGACATCTGTGTGCAGCTCAGAGCATGGCTTGCCACAGCTTACAGCAGCTTTAAACATTCAGTGAAGGCAAAGCCATCATTATACACAATACCTGGAGAGCCCAGCCATGGCAGCACTCTCCTGCTATCGTTACTGTTTCTAGCTGAGAAGGAATTCCTATTACAGCAACAAATGCCTCCTGGAACTAATTGGCACTCATTGTCAATCTCCGAGCAGAGACTAATGAAGTACCTTTTGAGCCTGAGAGGTTCTGAAGAGGTGATCTCTCCAGCACAGAACTGAGACTCTGTAATGAGGCAGGATAAGGATGATTCCTCTGCTAATGCTCATTCCTTACCTGTCCTTACTGTAAAAAAATGGGATTCATCCATATGTTTAAGGAATCCAGGGAGCCCTGCGTAAAACAAAAAGTGAGAACGCTGCAGTTCACTGCTCATGGGGACAAGGATCACAAAGAAAGGGAACAAAGTCACTCTTGCTGCAAACTATCTCCCACCTCATGCATTTCATTGCTCAGAAAAACTATTTGTGATCAAGTAGGGGATAAGACTGAACAGTGGGAGCAGCAAAGGACTTATCCCTGGAAGTCATCACTGATGCTCTACCCTCAAAGGATAGAGTCTTTCTAAATTTATACACAATCTGGAGGACTGCCACCTGTACTACACCTGCTAAATCTTGAGATATAATTTACCTAAAGAGAGAAATTCTTACTGCAGAGTTTTCCTCAGTCAGTCAAGCTGCTATTTGGAAAGACACAGCGCTACAGAACAGTTAAATAAACCAGCATCTTTATCAAGCATTGGTATATTCCTATCAGATGATTTCTTTTTATGTGGGCTGCAAATAAATACACATCAATTCAACTTGGCAGGCTCCTTTAAAATTAAGGGAATGCTTTGAGTGTTGGAAAACACTCTTCATGTATGCTACATATTGAAGTGTTTAAAATACAGGACAAAGCCTTTAACCAACAAATCCACAAATGTAAGAGGTCTTGGCAGTCTGGAGGTAGTATAATGGGCTTAATCCAGAGCTCTCCAGCAAAAGGGGTTGATAAAGTATGCATTCTTGAACATGAGGCTATTACTGCATTTCATCTGCTTTTGAAATGCTTTCAGACATAATGGTTCATTCCATCAGTTAGCTGGGAAAAATGGAATTAAATACTTCATCGTTATTCTGGATAATTCCAACAAGCATGTTCAGCACTTTGCTTCATATTTAGTGTTGGTCTGGGATTAGGCACTTCTTGGAAACCTGATATTAAAACACACCTCTGCTGCTGTAAAATTTTTGCTGCAATGAAAAATAGTTTTTTTAATTACTAGTACGATTACTGTGTTATAATATGATTCTTTTTTTTTCTCTGTCTTTTCAAAAAATGCCCAGCAGAGCTTAGAAAGGAGCAAGTTAGTGGCATGCATAACTCTTCCTGAAAAGATGACGAAGGATTTGTCATTCAAGTGGTTAAAAGGCAAACATCCAAATTAAAACACTTCGGAGACACACTGAGAAAATGCCATTTACCAAAAGCCAAATTGTCATTTTGGCACACGTGGTTCCATGACTAAAGGGCGGAAAATCTGTGCCAATGCTTGCTGCAGCTTTTGACACGGGTTTATCTCCCCTTCTCCTGAGATGCTGTGCAGCTCCACAGCTCATGGAATCTCATTGACAACATTTTCACGGCAATTGCAGCTGTGATTTGGGAACGTGGTCTACTAATCTGTTACCTATATCAAATGCAAAAGCAAGGAAAAACCTGTCTGAAGTCTTCTTCGAGAACTGTTCTGAATCTCTAGGATTCTGTGTGTGTCTTTTTTCTTGCTCTGAGAGTAAAGATAATTATAACCATTTCTGAGTTGTGAAATCAACTCCTATTTCCCTCTGTTATACTCTACGTTCTCCCTTTTGTTCCTTTTAGCATCTTCTACAATAGCTCTAGACTAAGGTACATTTGCGTTTGCAGGCCATCAGTGCTGTTCTGTACTGAACATTTCCAGAATCAGATGAAGGTAATCACAAAATTACATCTATATCTTGGCAAGAAAAGCTGAAGACTCCCTGGTGTTAGCGCCTCAGAACTTGGCTACGCCGTATCTCTTGGTCTAACTACATGTTTTCGTACGAGTAATAATATAATATCAGATTTCCTCACAAAGACAGAGGCAAGGAATTTTAGCTAAGAGGTACCTTTCTGCAAGAACTGAATTTCATTATAGATAACTTTAATCCACATAAGTCTATATCACAAATGACATTTCCAGTGTTCAAGTTTCAGCGTTTAGAAGAACTGGAAAAGGTCAGAACTCCTTTAGCTCCACTCGAAACACACACCGTTTAATAGACTTTAAGTATAGACATGTATATAAAATGTTCAGGATGTTCAGAAAATACATCTAAAACAATGGAATCAATACTGAAAGAGAAGTGAGAGAACAGGTTGTGTGTGTGTGTAGTTAAGGAACAATATATATTTTTGAACATTTTTACTGTAGAAAAAGTAAGTGTGTTCTAAGCTGTCTTCCTAGCCTGGTAAAGGTGGCAACAGCCATTCATGCTCCATGGAATACATTTACCACCAATATAAATGGATAAATCTTTGGCAATTAGTTAAGATGTATAAACCTTATTACAAATAACACATTACAAGATAGCATCTATTGCAAGAGAGATCTAGCCAAAATATCTAAGCCTCTCCTTTTTTAGATTATCTTCTGATCATTATCTGTGATTTGCTCAAGCAACTAAGCAACTCAAAATAAACTATGCTAGGAACAAAATACAAGAAAGAATATTTCTATCTTAATAATTTGGTAGTCCTACTCTGCAGACGTAAAGTTGGACTCTCAATGTCATGGTATTGCTTGAAGTCTACCTAAACCTAATTTTCATAAACGTCCTGAGGTAATGGAAGTCATTGTCTGTCAGAGAGATAATGTCTACCACAGGTTTAATGATTTTACAAATTAGTGTTTCTAATGTCAGACTCTCTTCCA
>VYZT01064792.1:0-16936 GCA_013400735.1 Pomatostomus ruficeps
GAGCGCATCGAGACGCCCTGGGCGCGGGCCGACGAGATGCGCGGCTACGCTGAGCGGGTGAGCGCCGGCACCGCGCCGGGCCGGGCCGGGGGGCGGCGGGCAGCCGAGGCGCCCTCACTCGCCGCCTCCGCCCTGACCCCCCGCCTCCTTCCTCCCCGCAGCTCATCGACTACGCCAAGCGCGGGGACAAGGACGAGCGCGCCATGCGCATGGCGGATTTCTGGCTGACCGTAAGTATCCCCCAGCCCCACAGCCGTCCCGGCCCTCCGCGGTGCCTGGGCTGAGCGTGCCGCCCCGCAGGAGAAGGACCTCATCCACAAGCTGTTCAAGGTGCTGGCGCCCCGCTTCCAGCCGCACCCCGGCAGCTACACGCGGCTGCTGCAGATCCCGAACCGGGACGGGCTGGACCGCGCTAAGATGGCGGTGATCGAGCTGAAGGGGAACCCGCTGCCGCCGCTTGTCCGCCCGCGCCGCGACTCCGACAAGACGCTGCTGAACCAGCTGCTCAGGGGATACCGGCAGGACGCGCAGCGGGCGGCCGCATCCCGGGGCACCCCTGTCTAGGGGCCCCCCCGTCTAGGGCCCCCCCTAGACAGGGCCCGCCAGGGGAGCTGCCCACGCACCAGCCCCGGATGCTGGCCTGGGGCACGGGAAAGGAACGTGTGTCCGGAGGGCTGGAGGGTCATGGAAGTTGCTGTGGCGACGGCTGAGCTTACTGGCTTCTTTCAGGAGTTTGAGTAGAGACTCAGCAGGAGAAGGAAGTCACACTAGGAGGTCTGATGGTTAATACTCTCTGTGTAAATAAACTTCGTTCAGAAAGACAGTTTGCTTGTATTTGAATTGTATTCGGAGAATCATTTTGGTCGGAAAAGACCTCTGAAGTTATCAAATCCAACCTATGACCAAACACCACCGAGTCATCCAGACCACGGCACTGTCACCTACAGTCTTTGTTTTAACGCCTCCAGAGCTGATGACTCCGCCACCTCCTGGGCAGCCCGTTCTTGTCTATTCACCCTTTCTGTGACGAAAGTCTTCCTAATGTCCAGCGTAAACCTACCATGGTGCAGCATAATTCCTGTGCTTGTAAGTTAGTAACTTATTCCAGAAATATGGGTTTGTTACAGTTTCTGGTCCCACATCCCTGCTCTGGGGCATCACCACTCCACTGTGTCAGAGCTGCAGTGTGTTCTAGGTAGCCTGTGTTCAGCATTTCAGGGCAAAAAATTTGGTGAAAAATAAGATACTTCTGCTGTTTAAAAAGCACTGAATGCAAATAGGATGGTAACACTGAGCTAAGTCCTATAAAGAGGCAACCAAAGAAACTTGTCTTACTATAAAGTCGTAACCTAGGCAGGAGTTACGGTAATCTAGCAAGAGCTTGATAGACCCCAGCTTCAGTGGCAAGATTGCAAGAAATCTCTGTATTACTCTGTTAGAACAAAAAGGGGGCGTAGCAGAACTTCTTCAGCGTGATAAAACTACTGAGCAATAAGAATCTTAAATTGTTAGCTTTGTCTTTGATTTCAAGCACAGCTAGTAGTTAAAAGTCCTAGCTGTAACTTTGAAGTGGAAAAAACCCAAAATAAAACCAACCCAAACGTAAAATCACAGGATAGAATACCAGGTTGGAAGGGAGTTCAAGAATACCTGGCCCAACCTTTCATGGTAAAACACAGTGGAACCAGTGTGGCTTGCAAAACTGTGTTGCATTTCTTCCTCCCAAGTTTCACAAACATAAGACATTTAAACGAGTGATCCTGTGTAGCAAGTTAATTGTATGGAAAGACAAAAAAACCCCACCATGTATTTTCTCTTCAGGAAACTTGTCTCACACAGTACCAGTTCTGTTTTAATAGACCCCAGTGAGAAGTTAAAGTTGAGTGGTAATGCTTAAGGAAGAAGAAAAAACAGTTGAACTGCTAGAAGATCAGTGTTCAGACAGACCTTAATCTTTACATTTCTAAATAACCTTTAAATTGCTCTTTTTGCAGTTGACCACATTCAAATAAATGTTTTCTGAACCAAACTGCTACAAAACTTCCACATTATTAAAAACCCATGCTGAGGCTTTAACAAAATACAAAATAACTTTAAAAAATGTTTAATGAGGGAAAATAAGTCACAGTCTCCTCTGCTTGGCCTTAAGTTAATAATCTGAGTGTACTAAAGTGCAAAAAAGCTAGAAGTTTCTAAGCTAAATTCGGGAAAATCCATGATACAGATTTCTTTTATATAGAAATGCTTTTTTTGCAGTATCTGTATGAACCTTAGGGCAGCTAACAAAGCATTCGTCATCTCACAAACACGGGGTGTAGTCCCTCTCAGTGCAGGCCTACTGTGTGTCCCTGAACATTTTCTAAGATTATGGAAGCTTCTGCCACAAGGGTGATTGTCCTGTCGGTCTGTCTTGTACTCAGGTGGGTCAGGCTTTCAGCTGCCTGTAGAGGAAAACAATGGGGAAGTTCACAGTTAATGTGGGAAATCTGTCCTTACTATTCCCTTGTATCCTGGCTGTCAGCATCAGGCTGCCTCCATCGCTCTTACAACCACACACAGGTCCATATGGTCAATTTTATATCCTGTCCCCTTCCACCTCTGAAATATAGATGCCTACCTGACTGCAGCTGTGAGACTCCGATACCAGTCATTGATCTCTTGTTGGTTGCTGGACATCAACAGCAGTGTCTTGTGTGGAAAAGAAAGCTGAAAGACAAACAGAATCTGTAGCATCCCTTGCCAAGGCAGCAACTCCAGTAAAAGGAAGGTCATCACCACTGAATTTAGTCCCAGCGTGCTGATTTTCACCCTTCCCAGACAGAAAAATTTAGCCTTAATACTGGGCATAGCCAGAGGCTGTACAGTACAGAACAAGTGCCTGTCTTGTCCATTGTTTCCAGTTGCAGTTGACAGCTCACTTTGACCTGTTTGGAGGTGAGCAATTACAATTCTCAGCAGCTCATCATCCAGTTTTCTACCATATTCCAGGCTATCCCTAGGGGTTCTTCCACTACCATCATCTACAGGTCACAGCTTGCTCAAAAGAGTTCTTTGTCATAGCTCACAAGAAAAAAGCAAAGAGCCCCAGATGCAACCTTGGAAGTACTGACCTTGAAACCCCTACAGAAGACGCTGGTCCCTGTCAAAAAATCTGCAGCCCCCATGGAGTTAGATGCACAACATCTGTTGTAATAAACCCACAGTTTTCATTCTCTGTTTTTCTGTATGTTCAGTCTATAGTTAGTGTAATGCTATGCATTCACTATCACGTGACTATGGGGCTGCCCCCCAAACCTCTGGCTCTGATGAGGGCATATCAGAGTCCTAGTGGAGCCTGCTTCTCTGAGCTAAGTGAAGCAACCAGCAGCCGGTAACCCCAGAGTGTGCAGGAGGCTCTACGCCATGAGAGGAAAAGTACCTGCATCACTCAAGAAGGGAAAGGTTGCCCTAACTCAGAGTCATTCACTGCATTTTTCCACCACTCTCATCATTTTCGTCCTGCTGCTGCTGAGACAATTGGAAACCTGTTTCCAAGTATGACTCCACTGGCGGTTGTGCCTGGCACAGGTGGGATGACTTACACTGAGGAGCCCTCCCTGGCTCCGCGTGTGGCCAAACACTTTATCCACTGAGCACTGGTGGAGTGGGTAGACAGCCTGGCAGGACAGTTTGTTGGAGTTCAGCAGGTGGAGTGGGTGGCAGGGCTTTGCTGCAATGAGGATATCAGAGAACAGAAAGAACATCCTGCGCTTCAGTTCTTCTCCCTTTGAAGGCACTACCAAAAGCCAGCCTTCCCGGATATACCAACGCCCTAGGCATGCAGGAAAAACAGAGACAGCTGTGAGATCTGGGGGAGGACAGGCGGGAGTAAAAAGTAAAGGATGTAACGAGACAAACAGGAATACAGTGTGAGCCACCTTTGTATGTTGACGTGTTCTACATCAATTCCAACCACTAGAAGGCACTGGATGTCAGCTGGGTCCAGCCCACCATTTCGGATAACACCCGTGCAGAAGCAGTAACCAGCTCAAAACGTTTAGTATATGAGAAGCAGCTGAAGTTGTTATAAATCTGCTGTGTTAATTAGGAGCATATTATCATACGCAAGTCTGTTTAAAGTGATCAGAGCAAAAACACGGATTGAAAACAATATGCATACCTTTAAATTAACATAAACCTTCAGGAAACACAACATGAACTATCTTAAATTGTGTTGTCCAATTGTTTTTCATTAGTGGTGAAACAGAAGCTAGCTTCAGCTTTGAAAATGTATTATTTTTTCCTAGTTTTGTTTGTGTGTGCTAATTAAATAAATGGACTCAAAAATGCCCACCAAAACCAAAACAAAACCATGTTTCACAGGTCATCTAACTATATGCAGACCTACAGTAGCCAAGAGATTACAGATTGCAGATTACTGTTCTAAAGAGAAGACATCAAAGGAGATACAGAATGAGGAAAGTCTTAATAGGCAACCTCTCTTGCAGAATGGAGTCCAGTATCATCCAGCTGCGAAATGAATTGTGATAGAACAAGAGGACAACAAAGCAGGAGGAAAATAATCAAAACAAATTGATAAGCCTAACTGTAAGCAGCAATTTTAAAAAATTAATAAAGTAAAAAATGAAATCATTAAAGCAGGACTTCTTACAAGAATTATTGTAGAGGATAGCCATCAGCTAATGGGAATTATGAAGACACCTGCCAGCAAGATTATTTATAAAAATATAAAGCCAAAACAAGGTATTGCCACCCAGTTTGGCCTAGGAAATCCCTGCCAGGGAATTTCAGCCACTCTTTCATGCCTTACCTTCTGCATGAGCTATTAAGTACCTTTTAGAAAAAACCTACTGTTTTAATTATGGATTGTGTCTTATTAGCATGCTACACTCACAAAACAGAGGCGAGTGAATTCCTGCTTAGCTTACTCCATACGAACCACTCCTCTTAGCTGAATAAGAAACTGAGGAAGAGAAGGGAGAGGTGCAGGAATCAATCCAGGTTTAAAAAAACAAATGGAAGGAAGGTGTCAGCAGCATGGGGCTGGACTGGGAGTTGTTTCCCTCAGGCTGTGCTGTGATCAGACTCACAGGCATACAGTCTGACCCAGACTGTACTGGAAGTCTTGAAATATAGATCCAGGAGTCCCAGGTGTACAAGTTCTAGAAAATTGTTGTGAAAGAAAGGCAAGAAAATATCCCTAGGGAAGCTCTGGATGACAGAACAATTCGTTCAGTTAAGGAGGCAGTTCTGGCTGGTACAGTATTTGTCCTAAATATAGAAGGCAGCAAGAAAAGTAGGGTCTCCTCACTGGGAGCAGGACATCTCAGGGACACTGGCAAATGTGAGACACCCATCTCCAACACTCCCCTTTGCTCTGAATCTACAGCATTTTGTTTTCTCTCCTGTTCCCTCCTGGCAGCAGGACACGACCTTAACTGTCCTGCAAAAGCTATCTTGTTTCTGAAAAGCTAGCGCAGAACTAGCAGGCTTCAGCTGCCTCCTACATTTCTGCTTATCATATCCAATAGTAACTATGTAACCCCGCCAATGGAAAACATGACTAAGAATTCTCCATCCTAGATAATGGAAATGCCATTACTGACCCTCAACACTCGTCCAACTACATCTCAGAACTTTAAGAGATCAAAAAAATCAATGGACCAAACACTTTCAAACAATGGCCGTCTCTGGTCTAGTTATACTGTTTTGGGGTGTTTGGGGGTTTTTTGCCATGGTACCTTATTAGTTCTGATATTCAGGATAACTGATTTACGTTTTTACACTTTTTACACCTTTTTACACACTGCCCCTAGTGTGCTCAGGGAACCCCACACATGCTTCTGCTCCATAAAGCAGAGCATACCTGTGCTAGCTCCCTTTCGCCTCACCAAAAGGATTCTAAGAATAGGAAAGAGAATTGTAAATTAATCTTCCCATTGACTGAGCACCTTTGAGAATAACCTCTGATAAGTAACCTTTGTTCTACCTCTGCTGGTTTGGCTAGGATAGAGTTAATTTTTCCCAGTGTAGCTGGTATGTGGCTGTTTTGGATTTGCACTGAAAACACCATTGACAACGCAGGGATCTTTTGTTTATTGCTGTGTAGGCACTGCTCAGTATCCAGGTCTTTTCTGCTCCTCATCCCTCAAGTGAGGAGGCTGGGAGTGCACATGAATTTGGGAAGGGTCACAGCTGGGACACATGATCCAAACTCCCCAGAGGGACATTCTGTGTCATATGGCATCATGTTCAGCCTGTTATGCTGGGGAAAGAAGAAGGAAAGGGGGGAGTTTTAAAGTGATGGCTCTTGTCTTGCCAGGTAACCACTATGTGTGGTAGAGCTTTCCTGGGAATAGCTGAACACATGCCTGCCCACCCATGGGAAGTGCTGGATGAATTCCTTGTGTTGCGGTGCTTGCATGAACAGCTTTTGCTTTACTTGTTAAACTGTCTTTAACTCATCCCACGAGCTTTCTCAGTTTTACCCTTCCAAGTCTTTCCCCATCCCACTGGGGAAGGTTTTTTTTCAGCCAGAGATCAACATGTATGAATCACAACCACATTCGCAAGTAGCTGGAGATACTTGTCTTAGAGACCTTCATACACAGTGACTTTAACACTCCTCTCCAGCTGCAGCACTGTGCCTGGATAACCTCTGCAATACCAGAGCTGAGTGAGGGTACAGGTGAAGCCCCAAGTGACCATTTCATAATTGCCCAGACTGGGCACATTTCTCACAGTATTTCATACATAGCTCAGAGTGTGGTCTGGGCATGGAGAGCACCCAGTCACATAAGAGACCTGTTATCCATTTAAATGTTCTTACATGCCAATGACTGTAGCTTTATCTGTCTCAGCTATCAACACAAATACAGTGATTTCTAGCACAGTTTAACCATGCAGATAAAAAAAAATGCTCCGTATGAAGGGTGTGAGAAGAATTCAGTGAATCATGTAACTTAAGGTAAACAACAGCACAGTGCTTGGGCCCTTGACACTCAGAAGTCTATGGTTCCTGCAATGGAGTAGGGACAATACCAATTATCTACACTCTGCCAAAAGAATTTCGTTTCTATCTTTCATTCCCACTCAAGACTTACACTCCTGACCTCCTTGGGTTCCTAAATTTCTAACTGATATGTTATCAGCTTCTCCTATCTGAATGTCAGGCAATTAAGCTGTTGCTTACCTTTACTCAAAAATTCTTAACTTAAAAAAAAAAGTGCTTGAATTAATAGTCGTACTCCTTTACCACATGTCTGTGGAATTTGGGTAGAAGGGGAAAACTGGTTAATGTGAGTTGAATCAGAGATGAAGGAGAACATATCTCCATGTATCTCAGCATGGCAGAAGAAAGACAAAGCCATCATTAAGACCCACCTGGAGTCAAAACATGAGTCTTTTGTCCTTTAAGCAGTTTCTGAACCCGAAGTAGCTGGAAGGAGTTTTCTCTCTTATCAAAGATGTCTTGGACCCACTGAGATACCTCAGAAACAGATTTCACAGCCTCTGAAATTGTAACAGCATATTCTGAGGTTATCAAGAATGAGTATGTATTTCACCTTATCCATCTTGCTAAGAAAAGATAGTATGAAATTAAGAAGCAAAGTTTTAAACCTAATATCAACAACAGCTTTATTCAGGAATTTCTGTGAGAGATTGGACTACATGGCCTCCAGAAGCCTCTTTCCAACCAACAACTCTGCAGTTCTAGAAAGCATTTACCAATGAAACATCAAGGAGAGGAATAATTTCCTGGATTTGGAAGTGAAAACAGGAAAATGCCCTTCATTTAAGTGTTAACTTCTTGTAAAAATCACAGAATCATTTAGGTTGGATGTGATGTTAACTTCATGTAAAAAAATCACAGAATCATTTAGGTTGGAAAAGGCTACTGAGATCACTGAGTTCAGCCTTTGACTGAACACTACCTTGTCAATTAGATCGAGGCATTGAGTGTCATTTCTTGAACATTTTCAGGGATGGTGACTAACACTTCCCTGGGCAGCCCATTCCAATGTTTAACAACCCTTTCCATGAAGAAATGCCTCCCAATGTCCATCCCAAACTTTCCCTGGCACAGTTTGAGGCCATTTCCTCTTATCCTGCTGCTTGTTACGTGGGAGAAGAGGCCAATTCCCAACTAGCCACAACCTCCTTTCAGCTACTTGTAGAGAGTGATCAGGACCCCCTTTTTCTCCAGCATGCCCGGCTGCATTTCACAGGACTTGTGCTCCAGACCCTTCCCCAGCTCCATTGCCCTTCTCTGGACTCACTCCATACCCTCAGTATGTGAGGGACCCAGTACTGGNACCCCCTTTTTCTCCAGCATGCCCGGCTGCATTTCACAGGACTTGTGCTCCAGACCCTTCCCCAGCTCCATTGCCCTTCTCTGGACTCACTCCATACCCTCAGTATGTGAGGGACCCAGTACTGGATGCAGTACTTGGGGTGTGGCCTCACCAGTGCCCAGCACAGAGGGACAGTCACTGCCCTGGTCCTGCTGGCCACACCATTGCTGATACAGGTCAGGATGTCCTTGGCCTTCTTGGCCACCTGGGCACACTCTGGCTCATGTTCAGCCACTGCTGACCAGCACCCCCTGGTCCTTTCCCATGGGTCAGCTTTCCAGCCACTCTGTCCCAACCTGGAGCTGCAGGAGGTTGTTGTGACCCAAGGGCAGGAACTGGCAGCTGGCCTTGTTAAATCTCACACAGCTGGCCTCCACTGATCCAGCCTGTGCAGACCCCTCTGCAGAGCCTTCCTGGCCTCCAGCAGGTCAACACTCCCACCCAACTTGGTGCCATCTGCAAACTGACTGGGGGTGCTCTCAATTCTCTTGTCCAGATCATCAATGAAGATACGAAACAGGACTGGCCCTCAAACTGAGTCCTGGGGACACCTCTAATGACCAGATATAGCATGAAGGACATGAATTATCCTAGAAAATTGAGGCATGTGACCAAGAAAGTCAGAGATTGGTTTGGGTTGGAAGGGACCTTAAAAATCATCTTTTTCTAACCCACCAGCCATGGGCAGGGACACCTTCAAGTACATCACAGTGCTCGGGACCACATCCAGCCTGGCTTTGAACACCTCCAGGAACAGGGCATCAATGAATTCCTTGAGCTACCTGTTCCGATGCCTCACAAACAACAGAGCTTGAAAAAAAAGAGCTGCCATTTCTCCATGCTAACTATTAGGCCATTTTCACAGGCAGTTACTCTACATTTTTATTCCTAATATGTTTTCAGGGACATCTTGGTCAAGATGGAGATGGAAAATAGTAATCCACTAGAACCCCAGAGAGAGAGGAAGATTTTGCTTCCTGTGGAAGAAGGCAGGAGGTGGGAGTCAAAACATTCTTAGCAAGGAATCTATCATTGATCAAAGTGCCAGCATTTACAGGTGGAATCATACTTGCAAGTTTCTGGTACTCAGCAGTGTCTGGGCCAGTGTTCTCCAGCAGGTCTCTGAAGAAATGCTTGTACCTGAGTTAGAGAGAGCAGGTTTAATTCACAAGATACTAGGAACAGCAGCAGCACCTCCTGTTAGTGACAACACAGTGAAAAACACTTGACCAGGAGACAGAATAAACTTAACCAAGCAGTTTTGGTCACATTTCAATCACATGAATTTTATCATCAGATGTGTCAACTAAATTAACCCAAGTATTTTATACATCTACAAACCTTTGGCTTTTCCTGGGGATCCAGTAAAAACAGACTCACAAATCACTGAAGTTCATGAGGCTCTCAGAATTCACATAAACATGCCTTCAATAAGCAATAAATTTCTCTTTGAACTATCTATTTTTAATAGTATCTGAATGGTGGCATTCATACCATGTTTCCTGCCCACACAAGAAAATAAAGGCATTTCTATAAGAACTAGGACTCGCCTTTATCTTTTTTCCTTTCCAGTCTTTACTGAAGAGGATAAGATCTCTGCAAACGCTTTCTACCAGTAAAGTCAAACAGAAGGAATTTAACAGATTCACAAACTGACAGAATTCATATGACCTAGTGCATATGTTAACAGAGTTTTAGAGAAACTTGAACATGAGAGAACTGATTAATTAAAAAATTAGAATTTCTGTTAAAAAGCTCACATTTTTCCAAATAGTTGAGCAGCAACAAATATGCTGCTGTTTTGCAAATTTAAAGGAAGTATCCAAAGAATTATAGTAAAAACCCACCAGTCAGCTTAATGTTTACTTCTGCCAAGCTGATTGAAAACATTACTTAAAGCTACATGAAAGACTGTGGTATGATCTCCCCAAGTTATTTTCAAAGAAACGAGGTGGTCAGTCTCTCAAATTTGCTTTAGTATAGATAAGATCATGGTTGAAAAAACAGCTACTGGATCTATAGCAGCAGAATCTGGGTTCCTGGAAAACCACCTTTATTACCAACACACCCTCCCCAAGAAAGGGCTGCCCATGAGTGCATGCAGCATTCTCCTCGTGCTGTCAGTTTGTCTCTTCAAAGGGGAGATGATCATAGAATGTCCTTAGCTGGAAGGGATCCGCAAGGATCACTGAGTCCAAGTCATGCCTCTGCACAGGATGACCCTAAAAATCACACCATGTGTCCAAGGGTGTTGCCTAAACACTTCCTGAAATCTAGAAGGCTTTTTGCCTTAAGAAGGAAAAGCAGTAATCCACAGTGGATCTGTCCAGGCTCAGACAAATATGATAGGCATCAAATATGAGGAAAGCACATGGCCCTGATAACCAGGGAGGAAAGAGAAGCTCTCCTGTGTTCATTAATCTCGTTTCTCTCCAAAAGCAGCCATCTACAAAAGTAACAATGCTCCAGGTCAGCAATCTGCATAAAAATGGAGCAAAAGCATCTCTGGCAGAGAGTGCCACTTCTGCAGCATTTCAGTCAGCTTGCTTTCATTCAGGGCCAAATTTCAGTAGCTTACTGAGACAGCAGAAAGCCTCCAATTCTACCCAAGAGCTAGAGGAAGGGCATAGGAGCCAGGGCTAAACACAACTGCCTTCCTGCATCATCTCCCATCCACGTATGCTGATTCCACTTCACAAGCACATCCTCAGGTCTGTTTCACTGCTGTCTCTGTGCTCTGATTTTGAGACACAACCAGCAACTTTCCTTTTCACAGCAACAAAGACAGTGTTACATTCCTTTTTCCCTTCTCATGCTAATCCCTTGAAGGCTCACAGTCGTTTACTTACTGGTGCAGCCTCTGCAGGGGTAAAGGAAGCAAATCCTCTAGCTCCCTGCCTTGAAACTGAGGTCGAGTCTCCTGGAGTTTCTTAAACCGCCGGAATGACTTATTTTTCCTCAGTTGCTCCTGTATGCAGCAGAAAAGGGATATAGCTTTGAGACTACAAAAAGAACCATGTGCTCTAGTCTGCACCAGAGCTTGGAACTCTTCACCTTAGAGTTTAGGACTCCAGTCCCACAAGCATCAACTTCTTTTGTAACTATGGGCAAGCCATTCCCTTTCTCCTCACTATCCATTCCAGTGGGTAATGGAAGTGATATCCCTTCTTCATACATGCACAGAAAATGGAAATAAAGAAAAAGAGAAGGTTGACCAGTTAGGAAAATTAGCGCACTTGTGGCTCTGTGCTGTGCCTTTCAAAAAAGAGCAATGCAGCTCTGCACTCCCATTACCCCAAGACAAGTATCCAAAATGGTTTTTTCTCTTGGAAAATGAAAAGCAGGAATATATGCATGAAAAGACAAGAGAAGGGAAACATCCTAGTACATTCTACATCTGGGAACAAGCATGGGACAAAATCTGTAAGTTGGGTGGTTTAAATTCCAGATACAGCTGTCAGGACTTTGGAATAAATATATAGCCTGCAAAGATTTCTTGAAGACAAGTTGTATTTGGACATGTGAGTGGGAAGAAAAGAATTTTATTCAACCATAAGAAAAAAACTGTGAAGGAAAAGGAAATCCCACTGCTAGAATACAGTTGGTGGTAGTGCAAAGACTAGCAGACCTGACAATTCCTAAAAAGAGATCTCTGTATAGTAGTGAAAGCCTGGAAACTTTCTAGGTTTGCCAGTCAGGAAGAAGTGGGAGTAAATACAGAACTCTGTTTGAGAAAGCTGTGCTCAGCATATGCACATACATACACAAACACCTGAAAAAAGCAGCAGAAATTTGAAGTTCTAAAGAAGTAGAGAAGTTTTCACCATTTTATTGTGGAAGAAACCCTGAATTTCATCAGCCCAGAAAAAGTAAGAACTCTGATCACTCCAGAAACAGAAGACAAATGGAAGGATGTGGCAGTTTCACCGAATGGAAGAAGAGAAATAATATGAAGACTTAAGTAGATATTTACCTTCAAGGTTTTATTTGACTGCTCCAAATTCTCAGCATAGTGGCCATAAAGATCCAGATTCCGGCAAAAATTTTCCAGTCCTAGTTCCAAATTCCCTCTTTCCAGGTGAAGTGACAGAACACTGTGCACAAGAAGAAAAGATAGCTTGTGAGGGATACATTGCTGATGGCATTTTCACAGCTCCTTCTGATTAATTCATTTGCTGACATTTCCTTACCATTCCCAGCCTCACATCCAGTTTCTATGCCAAATTTGTGCTTGGAGGTCAGACAGTAAGCTACAGAGCACATTGTGGAGCAAACTTACTGAGCTTAAACCACTGTCCAGTAGCTGGGTACCCAGATAAGTGATACAGATCAGGAGTTTCCTGGGGACACCTCCAAGTGCCACCAAGGCTAGCAGTGCTAGGAGTGAATGTCTCTTTTACAAGGTGTTAGCCATATTTTCCCAAATCTTACTTTCTCATCAACATAGAAACCAATACAATTACAGGAATTGCATCCTGTGTCCACTTACTGGCTGGCTGAATATAAGGATTCCAGGGGTCCAAATATAGTTTCCAACACATCAGGTTTCAGTGTCCCTTTGGCCTTTAAAATTGTCACAAAGTACTAAGTAGGAAAAGAAAAAGCATTTCAAACAGGTAGAATTCACAAATCACCATAGAATCAAGGAATGGTTTGGCTTGGAAATGATCTTAAAAACCATCTAGTTTCACTCTGGTCAGGGACACCTTCTAAGCCCCATCCAAGCTGGCCCATCACTTCCAGGGATGGGGCACCCACAGCTTCTCTGGGCAATCTGGGCCAGTGCATCACCACCCTCACAGTAAAGAACTTCTTCCTAACATCTAGTCTAAACCTACCATCTTCCAGTTTAAAACCATTCCTCCTTGTCCTATCATTATATGCCTGTAACTCTCCCTCTTTGTTATAAGCCCCCTTCAAGCCCTTCAAGTACTGGAAGGCTGCAAAGTTTATTAACTTCTGAAGTCACACAAAGGTTATTTGTGGCACACAGCAGAAGCCGGAAGTTGCAGCCTGAACACTCTTTGGCTTGGAAGGATATCAAACATTGTGACTGTCTTTCTAAGATATCCACCATCAGATGTAAGCCTTACATGCAGCTTTGACCATAACTGTAAACACATGTAACAGTACTACAGCACTGAAAAGAGTCTATTTCAGTGTCCTCAGATGCATCTATTTTTCACCATCTTGTCCATAATTTTTGTCTTGTCTGTGTCCCTACAGTTCATACATCTCAGGCACCTTAAGGGGAGCCCCCTGTTCAATCAAAACATTTATGTCTGTGTACAGAACAAAGCCAAAAGGCCAAACGCATTAGTTACTGAATATTACAGAAGAGGTAAGAAAAAACCAGCAAAAAACACTTTCAGCCACAGCAGATGTCCCAGGCATTAGGGATGTACTGATGCCAAGGCAACAAGATAATACTTGAGCTATGCAAAAAGCTGTAGCTATGCAGAGAGAAGTAGTTACTTTGTAACGTGGTATGTGATTAAAGAACTTTTTAGAAATCAGCAAATTTAGTAGAATAAGCTAACTGCAAAATGCTGACCACTGGCTATTTGAGCAGACAATCTTATAGAGCATTCAGTGAAAAGTTCAAGCCCAAGGAAGACTTTCGAGCCTTCATCAGAAACGACCACCATGAGGCTGATGATCACCTCACACAGAAACCACGCATGTGCTACAAGGGCTTACATAATCATGTGAAGAGAAAACATGTTGTGATATGAAGGTTAGGGAAGCACAATGTACACATTAAATTTAAAAAGTATAAAAGCTAATACTGGGCTAACAATGGACAAGTGAGTTTGTAGAGGAGCTATCCCCCTCACTCCTGGCATCGAATAAATAAATATTTGCTCTATAGGTCTTATATCATTTTCTTGCCTAGTTTTTGTGCGTCAGTACCAAACTCTTGCTCTTGACCCTTCCCCATGGCAACACAAATAAGTATGTGCTGTCTGAAGACACCCACATATCAGAAGGGGCAGAAATACTCACTGTGAGCACCAAATCCAGCTGCTCGAGGTATTTGTGTTCAGTTTCCAGCAGTTCCTTGGCTGTCCGGCTGCGCTTTCTCTCCCACCGAGCCCTCTGGTCTTCCACAGTGTTTGTTCCAACCACAAACAGCAGGGATGAGGCACTCATGGCAGAGCCAGGACTGATATACAGAAAGGTAAAAGATCCTGAAAAGCCAAGCAAGATGGACACACAACAAAAGAATAATCTATCTTGCAGGGTAGGATTCCGAGCGAAAAACTCTACACTTTCCTAGGAAATAAGGGAAGTCAGTTGCCAGCAACTGTTATTAACAGTTTCTTTCTGTATTCCCCCACATGGGCACAGGGACCCTGTATCAACCAGAGGAACAGCATTAGAGAGACCAAGCGGTGAAAGCAAGAGCAGTACCTGACAATACATCTGTAAGCAAATCTCAGTGCACAATCCCACGTGAAAAACCACTGCTTCCTGTGCTTCGCCCTCCCCATTCTTTGTGTGAAATTCTCATTAAACTCAAGCAAATTAGTGGGTGGGAGAGGTACTGTGGATAGGAGTAGAAAACAACCGTAAGATTTGTCTTGTGGGGGGAAAGAGAACACCCTTGCTTGTTTTCCCATGGAGGTTACTAAGAAGCAAGTGGTTTGCTTTGTCATTTTCTAACACTAGTGCTAATGTTGTGATTTTAGAGGTGAGAGAGGCCAAGCAACTGCTGTGAATCACACCAACTTTGCTCCAGCTCTGCTCCTCTGCTAAAGTATCATGATTTTGTTACACAGAAAAACATTCCTCCTTTTAGCACACCCTCTCAGAAAAAGAGGCATGTTTTGGCAGAACACCGGTTAGATACCGTTCTTTTGATGGAAAAGCAGTGCAGGCAGTTGCACACTTGCCCCAGCCTTAAGTCTGCAGTTGTGCTGTTTGCTGAGTTGTCTCTGAAAAATTCTGGTTCCTACATGAACAAGATACACTAATGCAGAAAGACATGTCATCATAGAGAAGGAAATTTGTCAAACACCATCTTCCAGAGACATTTAAGATACGTGAATCAATGTCTGAAACAAAAGCTTCGCACAAGTGAGTACCAGGACTCATTTAATGAGTTGGCAAAAGCCCAGAGAGCTGAAGGACGTGTGCAGTGTTTTATAGTAGCAGCAGCTTCTTCAGAGGTTTACCCTCATATTCTCTTACAGCACAACCACAACTTGGTCAAACAGGGCAGACTTGGAGCAGATGGAGAGGGAGCACTGCAGGGAACTCCACCCAAAGCTTAGCATTAGTCCTCCCCCTGAAGTGTTCAAGGCCAGGCTGGATATGGCCCTGAGCAACCCAGTCCGTGGAAGGTGTCCCCAGGCTTTGCAGGGCTGTTGGAAGGAGGTGGTCTTTAAGGTCTCTTCCAACCCAAACCATTCCATGATTCTATTTGTCTGCAGTTGTAAAGTATTCACCAGTAATGGACTAAAATGCTGCCATTTGCAGAACACCTTTAGCCGGCATATACTGCAGTCAAGATTTTCATTTTGCAAACCAGTTTCTTTTAACACACAATAAAACAAACAAACAAGTTATTCCAGGTTTGATCATCTACTGCTCACATAAAGAAGTTCCAACACTCAGAATATATTCTGTGTCAAGTCTGTAGGGTGAGAGCTGCCTGCACCCTATGGGTACGCTAGGAAACACTTCACCTACAGATAACAGAACTGCTCCAGCTTGCCTCTTCCATCTCACATTCACACACCCTCTGTTACTGCTAACTACTTTACAATGCACCATTAGCAGCATTTCTAAATTTTTTGAGTACCCTCAAAAAACCTCCTGTTATTATTCCAGCACAGGCTATCTTAATATCTCAGGAGCGTAAACACATAGTGGATCAGCTCCGAGGGCCCTATGGCCCCACAACCTGCACTGTGAGGTAAGGGGAAGAGGAAGGGGAAGGGAAAGGGAGAAACTCTGGACCCCACAGCCAGTCCTCAACCACCCTGAGGAGTAAAGGAGTAAATATTGCAGGAGTTAATATTGTGGGTAAACCTAGCCTTCCTTCAATTGACCTGTACTGCAGGGTGTTAAAAGCGTATTTTGGATCAGTCAAAACCAAGAGTATTATATTTTTTCAGCAGATGAGAAAAGATGCATCAAAAGCCTTGCAGGACTGAACAGAATGTTTTTCTTGACCAAAAATGAAGCATTTCACTCATTATCAGGATTTTGTAGGATTTTTTTAAAATCAAATGAAATATGTTTTAAACAAAAAAATGTTTCCAGTAAAAAAGAACATAAGCACGCTGAAAACTATTAACTAAACGTTAACCCAATGTTGTTCTCTGACTGCGACATGGATTCAGGAAACACTTGGTGGAATCAGGGACTAATTTAGCCAAAGGGATCTTTAGGGGTCATCCAATTGAGCACTGTGCCCAGAGCGGGGCTACCACCAAAGTCAGGCCGGGCTGCTCAGGGTTTCATTCTGCCCAGGACTTTTTCATGGGTGGAGATCGGGACACGACCACGACACGGACACCGGCCCCACGCCGCCGGCCCGGGCCCCACGCTGCCCACGCCGGCCCCGCCGCCCG
>VYZT01064796.1:1122-22643 GCA_013400735.1 Pomatostomus ruficeps
ACTAGCTCAATTACAGAGATAGCATATCTAGGCAGATGGGATATTGTCCACCTTGGATGCGCTTGAAACCTCAACTCACTGCCAAAGTTTGCTGGAACTGGACATGGAGAAAAGGTGGCATCTGAAAGGATGGAGGTTGGACAAACAGACATTCATGAAGGAGGAAGAAGAATGTTAAAAAATACTCATATTCTTAGCAAATTAGGGTCCAAAATGCAGTTCTTCTAGCTTACCAGATCTTGCCACCTCTCCTACAGCTCCTGGCTCTGAGAGGCACACTCTGGCCAAGTTTTCTGGGAGATTTCAGATATTGCCACTCTCGAGAGTTCATTCCTTTCCTAACTCTCTGCCAGGCCTAAGCTTACCCTATGAAAAGAGCAGAAAATTCTCATGGGTTCTCAGATTCTCCTAATCAGAGGTACCTATATTGATTCTCACTCCTTGAATTCATTTGTCCTGGGGACTGATCCATCAGTTTTGCGAGAAAATTAAATACTCCAAATGCTGCATCCTATTTTCTTTCGTATTCTACTGTCCTTCCCACCCTTTCATATGTTGGTTGGACACCTTTTTCCACCTTCTTACCACCTGAGTATCCAGCCTGCGGGCTGCAGCTATCACAGTTCCAGATGCCTCTGGAGGCCCCTTATATCTCTGTAAAGCAGTGTGGGCTCCAGTGGGCCTTGCAGCTGTCAATGCCTTGTATGGGATATTCAGCACCTCAACTTGGCCATGATGTAGGAGAGAGCTCAGGCCATTATTACCCAGCTCTTGTCTGTTCTGCAAAGATAAGTCCATCTGTTCACTTTTTTAATGATGCAAACAATGTGGGAACATAAAGGGTAGGGGAAAAGAAAAGAAAACCAAACAGGGCATAAAATACAACTGTATTTTGTCAAAATGTTGTTCTAGCTAATATAATACACAGTCCAATGCACTTTACAAGGCAGGCCCTCAAAAACCTGCTACCAAGTACCAGAATTCATATGTTCATCTGGTATAAATCATTGTTTCTGATTCACACCAGCTGAGAGGCAGGTCAGCTTCTCTTTGAGCAGAAAGCTAGACTTTATAAAAGTGTAACTGTGAATTACTTTATATAGCCATTTGATGGAAAGAGAGAGAATGCAAGAAAAAAAAGCCAGAAAAAGCAAGAGAGAGCAGAATAAAGAAAAGGAAAGAAAATAAGGAAAGACAGAAAGAAAAAGTGAGAAAAATTTATTTATATATTTTGGGAGTTCCGTTCCTTTCATTGTGAAAGAATGGGAAAGTTTGGGAAGCCCAGACTAAATAACTCACAATGATAACAGGGTGATACTGAAAGCAGTAAAACTAATTTATTGGGCTGAGTTTATCTGATTCCAAGGAAAGTGAGTACTGCTGAGTGCAGCTCTGACTGTACTTGTGTCTGACAAGACACACAGTTCAGATGCAAAATTACATTAAGCAGATGTAGCCCATTAAGAAGCTGAGCTTGAAAATGTAGTTTGTCCTGTCAAGGCAAATCCTAGTTGAAAACTTGGACCTTAAAAAAAACCTCTGAAACCTGCAAGAAGATGTTCTATTTTGGGCTTTATTGCTTTAATCATTTTTGTGTCAATCATAGTTACAGGGTGATGATAAATAGAAACCCACCTCCACTGTATTTCTAACATAACTCCATTACCTACCCTCAGCTAGAACAGTGAAAAGCCCTTTAACATAAAACTCAGCAGAACTAGTCCTGGATTGAATTATAATCCAGAACTGGGTGAGGCTGGCCATATCTCAGAGACAAACCAGGCAAAACACAAATCATATGTTCCAACTCCAGCCTGGGCTAAAATGTAGAATGGCAGAGGAAGCACAGCTGGTTCATCCCTTCCTTGCACCCATCCATCATGGAAACACTGCTGGGTCAAATCACGTGTGGGGTCTCCAAAATGAGATGATGCTCACTCCAGGTGCCTCTCTGCATGAGAGTACCTGAAAATATGCGGGATATGGTGCAGAAGGAGAACATGGATGGGATTCAAAATCTGTGGAGTAACACTTGGTTGTGCTAAAAGAGGATGTGAGTATTATTTAATAAAAATGTTGGTGAATTCTCAGACCAAAATTCTTTATATCTAGCCTTTTTAAACATGTATTAAGTGCAATACATCTGTATTAGTTATAAAACTGGGAAGAAACATTTGTTCTGTATTAAACCAGGCCAAAATATACATCATGGGACTCAATTCTCACTACTGAATTTAGGTGTCTTAAAGGCACTTTGGAGTATCTCCCCCCTGACAGCTCTGGGGCTTTTTTGCCTTTGCAGTATATCATGATTCTTCGTGACTCCTTTATTCTCGTGTATTTGATCCAGTACACACCACTGATAGAAGTGTTCAGAAACACCAGCAAGGTATCAAAAAGAAAGAAGGTCAATCTCATTAGACTGGCCAAGATAATTTTGAGGAGAAAAAGCATGATGTTTAAAGAATGGTCAGTGTCGTTCTATGCAGGAAGATCTCTCAGCTTATCTAAGTCTCTTGAAGGTAAGCCAGGGGACTTAGGCTATTAACCAGATGATAGAGAGTAATGGAAAATATTTTGTAAGGCGAACTCCTCTGCCAGCAATTCAGGGTTCATGTAAAACACAGT
Source organism: Pomatostomus ruficeps (assembly GCA_013400735.1). Classification (NCBI taxonomy): domain Eukaryota; kingdom Metazoa; phylum Chordata; class Aves; order Passeriformes; family Timaliidae; genus Pomatostomus; species Pomatostomus ruficeps. The sequence goes on from VYZT01064796.1 coordinate 3,751, forward strand.
CACTGTATGGCATTAATTTTGTTCTTTGACATTTCTTTGTTTATGTTTTATTATCTGAAATATCCTTCTTAATGGTTGGGGGAAAAAACCAAAAGTTAGTTTTTACCAGTGCAATTATCAATACAAGTCAAGTTCAGAGGCCTTGAGTCTGACATGTGATTGTAACTGTGAAGTGGACAGTGCATTTGAATGGTTTGATTTTCTTTGCAAACTCCATGAAAAGGAACTTCTTGAGTCTCCTTGGAATTCTGTGCAAATCCCAAGATGAAAATGTTCCCTCTAATGGAGAGAAAAGGAAAAAGTAAGTCTAACCAGCTACATTCACATGTTTACAATGCTTGATTTGATTCACCAAATTTAATTGTTTTATTTGGAAGTGTCTTTAAGCAATTTATGTAACACAATAGATACCAGCTGTAATAATTTTGGGCATAGGAGTCATATAGGCTCATTCTTTGATGCTAATAGTCCAGCTACACTCAATAACTAATTAGCTTGGTTTATAACAAAACCAAATATCAAAGCAAAAGGACCCCTATGAAAAGCATCAGGCTAAGGATAATCCTCACCTGACTTCCAACATCTGCACAATGGATATCTACATGAAAAGGGTTCCACTAACTCCCAATAGGCATAATTCATTTTATCCCAATCCCCTCTTTGGAGGCATGCCAGGTTTCTACACTCTGAAAATATCTTTATTGCAGAGAACTGAGGACAGCTTTCTCCAAAACCGACCCAATGAACTCCTGCTGGGGCAGTTCATTCAACAACTTGAGACTCTATACTAAGGTACTGTTTAACTCATAAGCCCCTCTTGGTGATTTGGGGCTGTTAAGACCTGGAGGTCAGATCTGGACTATGTGTGTCAGTAGCACTTAATGAGGTAGAATGAGCCTGATGGCTTTGCAGAGCTAATTTTTGAGTGTCATTTAGTTTGTTGGTCCATGGTAGACCTGGAAGAGGCCTTGGGACCAGTGCTGTGAAGGGAAGAAACTGTCCTCAAGTCCTTGCATCACCAGATGCAGGGGTGGAACTGAATTGCTTAAACCTCAGTACTACTTGAAATGCCCCTGTGTGTCCCTTGGATGTTCCTGTTCCAGCCCTGGTGGGCAGAGAATTCTCACAAGGACAAGGTCACTCTGAAGTGCCTCAAACAGCACCAGATGCTTCACTGCAAACTGCTGAGAGGAGTCCTCCATCCAGTGGAGGAAGAGTCAAGTGTGGGAGTCAAGGCAAGCTGGGGAGTTACTGCTGTCTTGAATCAGGCCATTCTTTGCAGATGTCATTTCAACGCTTTTATATCATACTCAAGAGCTGCTTCTCAAGTGTGAATGCAGAGGGAGTTGTTTGCTGTCATCTCCGACTTCCCCCAAAAGCAAGGTACTTCCAGCTCACACTCCCCGCAGCTCACACACTGCTGGCAACAAGGAAGGAAGCACTTGCAGAGGTGAGCACTGAGGTGGGGTTTTAATCTGTCCAAGCCATATGAAGAGAGCAGCCCTGGGCAGAGCAGAAGTTAAGAAAACAAAACAGTTTTTCTGCCCAAGCCTGACCCTGGTCAACATGTGCAGCACTTTGTAAAATTAATTGCATCTTGTGTGCAAAGTAGCTGCAGGTGGTGTGTGTTTTCAGTGTCTGCAGGCAGCAGAGAAATACTGGGATCCTTCTGTGCATGATGGACCTCACTGCCCTGGGGGTATTTGACTGACACTGGCCCAGGTTGTCCAGAGAAGCAGTGGCTGCCCCATCCCTGGAAGTGTTCAACGCCAGGTTCTACAGGCTTGGACCAACCTGGTCTAGTGGAAGGTGTCCCTGCCTATGGCAGAGGGGTGGAACAAGATGAGCACTAAGTTCCCTTCCACCCCAAACCATTCTATGATTTGAGATATGCTTGCCAGTTGGTTTCCTTTGATGACACAGTTGCTGCTATTGTGTGTCATAATGGCTATCTGTGTCATAATGGCTTTCATAATGACACAGATTATAGCATCTTATCCTAAATTTCAAACAATTTTAGGATAATTCTAAACTTGAAATTTAGGATGAGAAACAATGGAGAAGGAAGGATGCCCCTGAGAATACTGGATCTAGAAACCCTCTTTCCTCTTAAATACAGCATGAATTTTGAGAAAGCAGATAGTCCTCAAGAGTGTTGAAATTGGGCTGTCACACACCGTAGAGCTTCAGACAAACAGGATTGTGAGCACCCAATTTTACCTGGATTAATTTTTATAGTTCCACTTTTGCTCCTGTTCATCATCCATCACCTCTGAGCAAGACTACAGACCTGGTCCTGGACTGAGCAAATTAGAAAATCCGAAAGAAATATAGGTCTCTATTTAAAAAGCCCATTTGTCAGCAGTTACCACTTATAGAGATCTAAGATATTGATAATTGGCATTTATAAGATTCAATTATCTAACGTTTTCGGTACTTTGGCCCTAATTCAGGAAGACACTTATACACACCTTTAGCCTTAAGTGTGTGAGCCGTCCCTGTTCCAGTTATTGCTGAGTCACGCCAGTGGGCAGACTTCACAGAGTAAGTCAACCCATGAAAATTTTTAGGTCTGAAGCTCGTCTTTACATCAACAGCAGCACAAGAGTCCTGGAGCTGTGTTACAGACCTGGTGGCTTTCTCCTAAGCTCTGTAGTCCTGGCAGCATGTCCCTTTATATCCCAGCTCCTGCAGTTGTGCAATTACATGATACCCTCTTCTACCTTAAGAGAAATTTCAAGCCAATGTGGTTCTGGTAAATACCTTGAAAAATTCCACTTAAAAGAACAAGAAAAAAATAAAGAAAATTTTCCACACAGCCCAGAAAGGATCTTTAAAATTTAAAACTCATTTAATTTTTCAATACAAACAAAATACTGTCTACTTACTCTTAACAAAAGAGGAAGTAAAAACAATCCACAATGTATACTATTATTATTTTTATTATTATTGTTGCTCTCACAATTAGAAAACACAGCAAATGCTGGTTTCATGAACAGAGGGTAATTTCTGCTTTAGATGAATAAACCATAGCTCTGCTGAGATATTTAATCAAACTCTGACTGATTAAACTGGTCCTGAGAGGAAAACAAAACAAAACAAAACATGTTGTACATGTTAAAGTCATTAATCTCAGGTGGATTTTAAGTTTCCTGTTCTTTCTCCCCCTCTCTCAAATCTTGTTTTCTGCTCTGTCTCCCTTGCAGTGGAGAAAGTCATGCCTGTGATAGCTCCAATCTGCTCTTGGGAGCAAAACAATGGTGTTTCACTATTCCCTGTCTCATGCAGGGAAAGGCAAATCCTTTGTCATGGGGTGGAGGTCTAACAACAATCGATCCCAGGACTGAATTTTCCTCTTGTTCCCCACATTCCCAAGTACTTCCAGAGCCTCCTCCCAGCACCTTCCCCAAACAGGTAGCCCAGACCTGGGCAGCATAAATCTAGCTCACTTGGAGGATGATAATGGTTGTCTACAGGGATCTGTTTTCTAGCAGGAAAAGGGATGGTTCCTCAGGGACTCTTTTATCACTTTCCTGACAGAGACACTGTTAATTGTATTCAGATTTTTTCTTCTTCCCTCACTCCCCTTCCCCTCACCAGGGGCTTTTCTAGCTTTTCTGCATGTGAAATATTGTGGGCTTCCTACTTTAGTATAATTAAGATACTTTCTATTTTTGCAGAATAAAATACACAATCAGATGGGAGTTTTTTATAATGAATGGCATGTGCCTACCTTATGGAGAAACCTAAATGATATCAAACTGGAAGGGGGTAAGGACGGGGGGAATTAATCAAAAATACAAAGCCAGCCAGAAGCATACAGGTTCTGAAACCTCATATTTGGAAAAAGCATTAAGTCCCAACTGTTTTATTAAATCACAGATTTTTTTTTCAAATTAATAAATGATACAAAGCCAACAACATAATACTCTTCAAGATAGCTTGGCTGTTTGTCTCAGGGATAATAGTGTAAGACTGTGAAATAATAGTATTTGTGGGAATAAATCANTAGTGTAAGACTGTGAAATAATAGTATTTGTGGGAATAAATCAGATGTGTTTTGCCAGCTAGTGTAAATCAACAGTACTGTGTAGTAGGACATGGAGCTGGGCCAAATTATATCAGCTGTTGGGATGTGGTAAGACATGTTATAAGAAGGGAACTACAGCATCACCTGACAAAGACATTCACAGTAATTTATGCCATTTTCTTCAGTAGCTGAAAGATCTCAGTGTTTCAGAGCAAAGCCTTGAAAACTGCTTGCTAAAGGCCTGCAAAAAGGAAGGAGGGATACATTTTCCTTGCAAAGCTGGTTTGTGAAAAATGTTCTACCAAATATCTTTCAGACCACACATGCACAGAAAATTATAGAATCATAGAATAATTTGGGTTGGAATGGACCTTGAAGATCATCCAGTTCCAAGCCCCCACCATGGGCAGGGACATCTTCCTCTAGACTGCAAAAATAACTTGGCAGTTCTGTTTTAGATCCCTGTTGCATCCATTTTTGAAATTCAGAGATGTGACACTTTTCGCTTCTGGCCTCTCTATGCTTTGCTCCTGATGCAAGGAGTGAAGCATCAGAGACAGGTTGCAAGGAGAAAGATGCACCATGAGTTGTTCCACCAGTGTGACCCTGTGTTATAGGTACTCTCTTTATTCCTAGTTTGTATTAAAAGGAAAAGGAACCAGAAAGCACTGGCCACTGCTCATAGAGAGACATTTTCTGAAAAATTTGGAAATGCCAGAGCATCAAGGGGGAGATTATAGAATCACAGAATGGTTTGGGGTGGAAGGAACCTTAGAGCTCATCTTGTTCCTCCCCTCTGCCATGGGCAGGGACACCTTCTACTAGATCAGGTTGCTCCAAGCCCCATCCAACCTGGCCTGGAACACTTCCAGGGATGGTGTAGTCACAGCTTTTCTGGGCAACCTGTGCCAGGGCCTCATCAACTTCACAGGGAGAAATTTCTTCCTAACACCTAATCTAAACCTACCTTATTTCAGTTTAAAGCTATCAAACGGATGAGATGACTCTAGTTTGCTGGATGAAGCAGGGCTGTGCAACAAGGGAGGCTGCAGTTTATCAGACCTTGCCCTGAGCATGACTCTCACCTTGGGAACGCACATCACCCCAGGCACGCTCATAGTACAGTGTGCTCCAGAGAAGAAAAGGGCCCTGAAACATAGAAGTTATGGCAAAAGCAGTGTAACACTGTTAATTCCTAGACTAACAGCCTAGGACATGTGCTGGGGCCACACAGACTCTTTTCTCAAAGAAGTAAAGTTCAGATGAAGCCCATGATGGATTATCTAGAGGAGCCAGCAGAGATTTTGAACCTGGATGCCCCAAACTGCAAAACTCCAAACAATTCAGCCACTTCAGTTCAGCATCTTCAGTAACGGACATCTGTGGCATGAGGTGACAAAATGTGAGCTACCACTGTGGCTAAAGTTCTGCTGTGGTTTCATTTCCCACCTAATGGACCTACAGATGCCTAACTGGTTTACTCACTTCTTTTAATGTCAAGTGATTTCTTCTGACATGAGAAAGCCAGTCAAGGATCACAGATCTGACATGGGAGGAGTGAAATGCAGCTGAAAACAATGTATGTATAGAGCATTTCTTCCTTTTTACTATTTTTTCACCAAGCAAAAAGACTCATGACATCAGCAAGGAAGCAAGAAAGAGAGTTATTACAGAATGGCATTGAAATGCTCAAATTTTTCTTCAGTCAGAACATCCGCACCTTGTTGGCTTAATCAGACCTTAGAAATAAAAATAAAATTCCTTAAAAGAAGGAGAGTAGACAGTTACTTTACATATCAAATGAAGCCAAATTTTGGCACTGGAGAGCAGTGGGATTTGTGCCACCAGCCTGTCTGCATGTCAGCCTAAAGACACCCAACACTCATCACACCACACTGCAGAGATGTTTTAGTCTATCAGCTTTTATGGGGTGGCAATAACACAAACCACTGACAAACTATGAAAGGCTTCTTTTTGCCTACTCATGACTGAGGGAGGGAAGAAGGCAAGGAGACCAAACCCATTACAGCAAAGCAAAGTAGCTGAAGAGAACAAAATTCTCTAATTTTGCTCTTATAATACATGAGGCTTTTCTCCTCCAACTCCCCAGGGCTGCTCACAGACATGTCAGAGGCAGTTGCCCTCTAAGGAGTGACTGAGTCAGGGAAAAAAGAGGATTTGGAGAAAGATTGCGGTGTTACTGACATATTTCCCCATAGGAAAGTGACAGAGTCCTTCCACATTTGTGTAGGAGTGATTTTTTGGCTGCTTTACAGCATTTTGCATGGGGATGGGGTGCCCAAGAATGATCTGAAAGACATCAGAGGCTCTGCTGCCTTCTGTTGCTGGAGCAGCATCCTTCTCCAACATCACCGTTCATAACTGGTACACAGAGCTGGATGACCACTTAAAAGAAAAACCAAAACCAAACCAAACCAAAAACAAAACAAAAACAAAAACAAAACAAAGAAGAGAACCTAGGCTAAGTTAAAACCTTCCCTGCACAGCAGCTCCTCTCCATGTGCAGGAGGCAGAAGCCAACCACCCCATGACATGAGAGGTATGAGGCACATTTGTTATGAAGCTCCTTAAGGGCACTGGGAAATTTTACCAATGAGAGTGAATTGCTGATTAAAAAAACCAAAACAGCAATGGCGACTCTTCCTTTCTCCAAGTGTTCTGTTTCATTGTCTTATCTGTATCTTGGCTAATTCTGCTCAAAATTAAGAGCCTGGGGAATAAAGAAACTTATCTTCCTATGCCAATGAGTGCCTCGAACCATGCTCTTTTCCCATCCTTGGGAGGAAAATCACAGTTGCTTTCCAAGTAGAAGGGTGAAACAATAATCTAACATTTTGCTGTTGCACCAGTAACTTCAGCATTTATTTCATACTATTGTTAATGCTGGTTTATAATATAAGGATATATTTATGTAGGAAGTAAAGTAGAGGAAAGCATGAGATATAAATATTTCTGTATATCTGCATACAAAGAAAATATGTACAGCCACAGATAGTGGTTCTCTGCTGTGGCAGGGCAGGGCCACATTAAGGACTGACATGTTCCCATTCCTTCCTTCTGGGAATAGCTGCTGCCTTCCACGGCTGCACTCCCTACAGCCGGGACTGCTAGACTCTGCAGTTTCCTGGGGTTGGACCAATAGTTTTGTGGAGGAAAAAGCCAGTGGCATATTTCCCCAAGGACTTGATGGGCCAATGTGGAAGAATGTCAGTGACTAAGGATATCACACTCAAAGGGCAAAGAGATAGAGAGCAGGAGCTTGCTTTTTTTCTTTACTTTCCCATTGGACTTGAACTTTACATTGTTATTTTATCCTAATGGCTCCACTACTGTCTTGTGGACCTCGTCAAGTCCTTCTCAGCCTACCCTACTCTCACTGCATCCAGGATTCCAGGGGATTTTTTTCATCGCTGAATTTTGTCCAGCCTGGACAACTCAAGAACATATCTTCCTTCAGGAATAAGTTCAAAATCTCAGACCTGTGTAAAAGAAAGATTAAAATTAGTTGTTCATTTCAGGGGATTGACCTGAAATCTTTCCACTTTTATCATTCAGAGTGGACAATTCCCTGCTAAAAATTAAGTCTTTGGCAACAAAGGCAGTTATTGCTGAAATAAAAAATTGTAGCATTTTCCCTTCTGGGATAGTCCTAGTGGAGACTCAGTACCTGTGCTAGAAGGCACAGACAGGGATGAGCCTTAGTTATTGTCAAACAAATGTTGCTTTTCTTCCTCCAGGGAAAGTTTCTATATTTATTTCTCAGAATACTAAGGCACTTGATGGCTGGACATCATTTGCAACCAGCGGAAATATTTTGGAAGAAGATACCATCCCAAATGAGGTTTTGTCTTCTCAGAGAGAATTTATTGGCAGGTGGAAACATTTGGGTTTGTGGGTTTGTTGCTTTTTGGGAGGTTTTTTAATGTTCTTATTTTTACTGGTGTGATTGTTGCTTTTCCTCCTACCATCTCTCCTCAAGTCAGTGTCTTTACAAGATAAACGACATCTAGTCAAGGAAATGTTTTCTCTGAATAGTGTTGAGGTGCCGCTGCTGTCTCAAGTGGACAGAGGAGGGTTTTCATTTGCACACATATCTCTCGACAGTCCTCTCGCACTTTTTACAGGTCACGTAGCAGCACCAATGATATTTGCAGTGGCAACGCTCCACCACTTTGTCCATATAGGGATTGTAGCCTCTGCCACAGCACATCAAGTCGCAGCTGTCACTCCCATTGGATGTCTTGTTGCATTGTCTGGAAGAAGGAAAATGCTGTGAGTGAGTGCAAATTTCTGCAGGGATTCTCAAACCACGGCCCTGAGGTGTTGCTGAGTCTGAAATCTCTGCAAGGTGCGGGGTGAAGCCAGCACAGTGAGCACCCAGCCAACAGCCCCCTACTCCTGCAAGGGTGGAAGGGGAAGTCCCCAGCTGCACTCACATGATCTGCTAGGACACCCCAAATAACATTAAACTCCTGTTCTGACTCTCAGTTTGGGCTCGGCCTGTCAGGTGGGCCAGGCTGTTCCCACATGGGCAGACAAGCAAAGCTATTGGGATATCTCTACAACAAGAACTAATTATTCCAAGCAGTCTGTGTTTCCTGGCAGGCTCCAAAACTGTCTGAAAGGAGCTGGAAGAAGATGACACCCTAAAGAACAAACACTGGTATTTATCCACCACTGCCTAAACTGGAAAGGGCAAAGGAGGTACCCTGCAGCCAGACAGTATTTGAACAGGCTCCATGACAAGGATCCCAGGTTGGGAAAAATCCTGAGCAGGCTATTACAGTCACTATACAGCATTGACCCTATCAGGGAAATCACAACCAATACTATTAGGGCTGGACTGTGCACTTTTTCTCTTTGATTGTCTCCAGCACGGCATGAGCAGCTGGGTGGTTGGCCCCAAAACACCCTGAATCCTGATCCAGGAATAGGAAGTGTGGCAGGAAGACAGAGTAGGATGGTAAGTCACCAAATATCACAAAGACTTTTACTGCTTGTTTTGCTTCTGCTTTTAATTAAAGCAGACTCAGTGGGATAAATCAGCTATTGTGTTGGGTTCCCTCATTTTGTCTGCTTGTCAGTGAAAGGCTTGAGGTTTTCAGAAGAAACTCATGAATCGAGGAATCTCTTTCATTGATCCACTGATTACCATTTCACAGCTGTCCTCAAAAAACATCTATCCCATTTCCTAAAATACTCCAAGCTGGGTCACTAGACATTGACTTTTGGATGAGATGAACCATGTCCTAGAGACACCATTTCTCTACAGAGTGTAAAGATAACTCAGGATGGAAGTGTTCATGTTAGATCAGATGCTTGCACTTTTTTGGTATGTACCAAACACCATGGGGCTGTGAACTTGATGGAGTTTTGAAACTACTGTAAGAAAGGTGGTTTATTGAGTGGGGTAATTGCTGACAGTTCTCCTAAATCTTATTCTGTGTGGCTATTTTGGACAGAAACACTCTAAAGCTGCTTTGGGGCAAGAAAAAGAGAGAGGAGCATAAATTGGACCCTTGAGCTAAGCAACTATTAATAGATGAAAACAAATCCATGAGATTTATAGGAATTGCTCATGAGGTAATGCTTTAGGAGAAATTATGGGATTAATGAATTGTTGAGATTTTGTTCTTGCTCTTCCTTCATTTTTTTGTCTCCTGTTAGTTATTCTCATTCACATTTCTCTCCAGGTTCAGTGTTTAAAGGCCCCCCCAACTCACTCTCATTTGGGAGTGTGTGTAAATATTTACAAACCTTTGAAAGCCTCTGCTGAAGCTGAAGTGTGCAGCCACACTGAATGTGTTTGCCTAATGCTGAACCAAAGGCCTTGTTAGTGCCCCTGTGAGCTGGGGCCCCTCCACAAGGAAACCTCCAAATGACTCCTCATAAATGTGTTAATAAATGCATTAAGTATTCAAAGCAAAGGTTCAAATATAGGCATGTTGACATTAGAAGGGGGGAGGGTATTTGTCAACCTTACTCAGCTTTGCTAGTGATGGAAAGGTTGTTTACCAGAGGTTCACCTAGAGAAGGATGGGGAGTCTGTAGAAGCATGGTGACAGATGTGCAATGTATCCATGTCACTTCATGCTGGGAGCTCACTAAAATGGCCAAGAAAAGGAATATGGGTTCACTCTGACTCCAGCTCACCACTGAGGACATTCACTCCCCAAACATACAAAGCACACAACAGTGATATTTACCACATTCAAATAGAGAGCAAAACTCTTCTACCTGCTGTATTGGGACCTGAGATTCTTCCTTTCCCTCCTTCCACTTCTGTGGTTTGCCCCAAAAAAAAAAGTGGATCTAGTAGGAGATAGGCCTTTCCATATACCTTCCCCATACCCCACAGCCTGAAACAAAGAAAGGAAAAACCCTAAATCTTATTAAATAAATCCTCAAGCTTCCCTCAGTTTGGTATCAGGAAACAGGGATATTCAGAATGGATGGGTTGAATACACAAAACAAAGCTTTTGACCCCATCATAAACCTATATGGGCTTCTAGATAACTTTCCTAACAATGGCACGAAGCAGAGATTTTGTTTTCTGTTTTAAAACATAGGCCTGGATATGAATTATATCCATTTTTCATTAAACAAGATGAAACATGTTGTTTCTCAGTCAGTGGGGGAAGACAAAGGACTCCAAAGACCAGAGTTTACCCACAGAAGCTGCCCTGAACATCGGCTTTCAGACCCTACAGCTGTGATATTACCAGGCTCCCCGCTGATGGGTTAAACTCAATCTCATTTCTTTTGGGCCTGGTCCAGCACAATTCCAGCAACTCAGAGAAATGCCCTCCTCCTGAGCCTCTGAGAGAAAACATGAAGGCAGGCGATTGCATCTTAACACAACACTGTAACCTAGAAGCACTTGGAAGACTGTTGAGAAATTATGCTTCAGCCGTAATCCCAGCCAAAGTTCTGGCTCAAGAACAGGTTTTCACGTTGTCGCAGTGCTTTATTCTCCTTTAGGAAGGGAGTAGCTCAGCACTGCTGGCTGGACAAATCCCACTCAATATGCCTGTCCAAAATCTCCTCTTTCCAGCCCTCATTTGCAGAAGCACTCCAATACACCATACAGCCTCATCATGGGGGTGGCTTCTCAGCAGAGGGCATGAAGGACATCCCAGTACTTCTAAGAGTCTTTCCCCAGATGGAGAGTGGGGATTTTAATTTTAAAAGCTATAGGGAGATAATAGAATTATTTTGGTTTAGAAAAGACTTCTAAGATCCATGAAGTCCAACTAAGCAATGTCACACAACTTCATTGTGGATCCCAATTTACTCTGTCCCATCAGCACACAGAAGGATAAATATTTTTCTGGTTGCACAGCTGGCACCTAGGATCTGAACTGAGGCCAGCTCTATACTGTCACCCACGATTATGACATATGATGACAGGGACAAGATACCTGCTGGAACCTCACTCCATCAGTCCTATTGATAAGGACTTTTTAATGAGGACATTAAAAAAGTCATTCTGGGGCACAGCAACTGTCTTCCTGGCCCAATGCCTCTCCCGGTGGCTGAGGGAGATGCTGTTATGGGAGTAAAACACAAATCTGAGCACTTTCTGTGGTCCTTTTTCTCACACACAACCAGCACCTGGGCTGTTGCATTAGGGATGATAAGAAGGGATGTTCCTTCCTTGACATCTCATCCCTTTGGCTGTATGTTCCTTATATGTCAAAGAAAGAGGACAAGAAATTATTAGTTTTATTTTAGTTTATGTTTCGTTTAAATTTTGATTAAGAAAAGCCTGACACAGAGGATAGTAAAACCCTGGAACAGGTTGTTTCGGGAAACTGCTTTCAAGAGCAGAGTAGAGAAACATATTCAGGAACAGCCTAGGTGGTCTCAGTTCAATCTTGCTCCTGAAAAGATCAAGGTCTGTGAAAAATCATTCCCACACCAAATTTTCTCTAACTCCAATGCCATTTGGTTGCAGGGGGACTAAGTATGTTTGAGAGAACTAGATTCATTTTCCATTGCAATTTTACTGTGTGAAATTATTCTTTTCACAAATAAATTTATTATTCACAAACCTGTTCAGGAAATTTTATGATCAAATTCAGGTCTCTCAAAGTAGGAAGAATTCAATCTTCCCCACACATTAACTAAGATAATTAAAAACAAGCACAGCTGACCCAGCTACTGAAATGGGCATCAGCTGCAAGCATGTTGCCCTGGCAAAGTAGGAATAACACCTAAATAAGGTGGGAGGATCAGAAAGCTACAGTTTTTCTGACTTTCATAGAATAGTTTGGGTTGGAAGGAACCTTTAAAGGCCATCTAGTCCATCCGCCCCCCTGCTGTGTACAAGAACGTCTTTATCTAGAGCAGGTTTCCTCCAGTTCTTCTGGGACACTCGCAGAAGCATTATTTGCTATTTCTTATTTTGAATTTTTCTGATCTCATCAAAAAAAGAGTAGCGCATCTGATAACTGTTCCAAAAACGACTATCATTGAACACATTATAACTTAAAGCTCACCCTGTGCCCTCACTAACATAAACTAAAAGAAGCTGTAACAAAAAACAATCATCAAATGCTGTTGTCTACCCACGACTACTACTCTTCCCCAGCTACATATGAGTGCTTCTGATAAGAAATTTCATTGCCTACATAATCGAAGAATCAGAGTGGTTTGGGTTGAAGGGAACCTTGAAGATCATAGCATTACAGAATAGAACCATTAAGGTCAGAAAAACCATTCAAGATCTTCAAGTCCCACCCTAGACTCAATATCACGAAGTCCACTAAACCATATCACAAAGTGCCATGTTCATTCTTTTTTTAAACACTTCCAGGGCTGGTGACTTTCCTGGGCAGCCTGTTTCAATGCTTAACCGATCTGCCACTGAAGAAAATCTTTCTAATCTCAAACTTGAACATCTCTCGAAGCCATTTCCTTTTGTCCTATTGCTGGTTTCCTGGGAGAAGAGACTGGCCATGGCCTGGCTACAATCTCCTTTCAGGGAGCTGTAGAGTGTGATAAGGTCTCCCCTGAGCCTCCTCTTCTACAGACTCAACAACATCAGTACTCTTAGTCACTCCTCATAAGACTTATATTCCACACCTCTCAAACAGCCCTTCTCTGGACACACTCCAGCACCTCAATGTCTGCCTTGGAGTAAGGGGAACGACACTAACATAGTACTCAAGGCGCAGCCTCACCAGTGCTCAGTACAGGGGGACAACGTAGTCCAAGATCAGCCTGTTCCAACCTCCATGACATGAGTAGGGACACTTTCCACTAGGCCAGGTTGTTCCAAGCTTCATCCAGTATGGCCTGGAACACTTCCAGGGATGGGGCAGCCACAACTTCTCTAAACAACCTGTTCCAGTGAACACCCTCACAGGGAAGAATTTCTTCCCAATATCCCATCTAACCCTGTTCTCTGGCAGTGGGAAGCCATTCCCCCTTGTCCTGTCACTCCAGGCACTAGTCCAAAGACCCTCTCCAGCTCTCTTGGAGCCCCTTTAGGCACTGGAAGGGGCTTTAAGGTCTCCCCAAAGCCTTCTCTTCCACAGGCTGAACAACCCTCACACTATCACAAAAATGCAAAGCATATTTTTGGGGTAGCAGGAAAGAAGTGGTATCAAGGGCTGCCATTGAACATTGAAAACTGAGCAGCAGATGCACGCTCAGCCAACTTCATGTATGTTCATATCAAAGAAAGCATACCAGCCTAAGACATTTGTGACTAATATTTTATATTGCAGTAAAGAAAGGATATGTGAGCACGGAACAGCCACCAGAGAGTGGCCACATTCCTTGCCATGGTGAGTCAGCTGAAGAGTGCTGGCTGATCAACCCAGCTAAGTTGCAGCATATTGTTCGTTGCAGCCCAATTTCTGCAGCCTAAGAGAGCTCCTTCCCACATTCAGCTTGATTCCAAGACTGCTCTGGGAAAGATCAGTAATAAACAGCTCTGTTATCTCTGCAAGGCTTCAGGGGCTAGATGCTTTTGCATGTATGGCAGAATTTCCCTTTCATTGGATTCTTTAAGGAATCTTAAACAGCCTTTGAAACATGATACGTTGCACCCTACTGATAAAGAAGATTCATATTTTTGCTTCTTTTCTCACAAAAGAGATCTCAGTTTTATAATCTGCTGTTATTTTTCATTTCCTCAAAGCTGGTAGTGAATTTTTCAGGCAGGAGAAACTGAACTACTTTGTTAAAAGCGGAAAAAGTGATTTTGTTCAAGAAATCTCTGAGAAGGGGAACATTTACATTTTTTCCCAGTGGTCGATTTGTTTTATTGAAAGTTTTACTTGCAGCTTCACAGGTCAGCTTCTTTAGACTTTTCTCCAGACCATTTTTAATTGGTTATGAAAATGTGATGGTGGTATATAAGCACACGGAGTTTGGCTGGAGTCAATGCAGCCCTAAGTCTTGTTTGTAGGAGACTTGGATACCAGTTGCAAAAATCAACTCCCTAATCAGCTTTTGAGCACTTCAAAGAGGCCTCAAATCTCAGGTTTGAGTTTAGTTTCCTGACTTTGAAGTCTGGATATACCCTGAGCACCTGGAGGCATGCAGATTTTCAAACCATTTCTAACTTTCAACAAGCTAAGAAAGCCCAAAGTGTCTTAGAAAATGTTCCAGGCTTGTTCTGGAGAAGGCTTTGCAATCCTTTCAGGAAAGAGCTCGAAAAGGCTTTTGAGTAAGCAGGGGCACATTTTCTGAGTGGATTTTCATATGGTTCATCTACAAGGTAATTCAATTCCCTTTCCTGCCTGAAAAACACACAATGAGTCTACATAATGATCCCTCACATTAGAGGGATCACCACTTAGATTATCCCTTACACCCACCTGACAGTGCAGGATTGTTTCCTACAGCATACAGCAAAATCCAATATGTTCAAGGTGTTGCAACTTAACCATCAACCTCTGTTCTGTTTCCAGCATGCTATGAGCAAGAACCAGACCTTGGGGTAGGGGAGGAAGAAAAGGACTTTTCCTGAACATGCTGCAAAACTGCTCGTTTTTTCTTACAAAAAAAAAAAAATCAATATGAATATTTTAATCAATATAAGTATTTTAATTAAGAAACAGGAAAAGGGGTTGTTAATGACATATTCTCCTCTTTGGAGACAGAAAGCAGGGCTGAAAAATACTTAAGATGCCTAGATCTAAGTCTCCTGGGCTGTGGACATAGGGGACTGCACTGTAACATCCTAGGTGTAGACTGATCTCGGCATCCAGAAAAATGCCAGAAAGGAAATGGGAAGATGGTTGAAAAGAAAGCAGACCAAATGAAGGAGCACAACAAAAAAACCCACTCTTTTTTACTTCATTGCCATGACAGGCCTTAAAAACTGGACTACTAGGAAACACTGGTATCTACCTCCAGAAAATTTTGATGCGCATAAAGATAAAATGTTCGAATGTCTCCAGGACTCGACTAATAAAATAAAAACATGTTTAAGCTATTCCCATGTGAGCATTTTTACATCCTTCTGGAGTAAGCATGAACCACATTTTGCCATGCCCTCTCTCTAACATCATCCCTTTTGTGCTCCTTCCACCTTATCCCTGTCATTAGGCATTATCTCTGCAGTCCTGTGGCAGGCTGGAACAGAGCCACCACATTTAAAATGCATTTAGGCACCCTCTTCATGAGAGAAAAATTGCAAAGAGAAAAAGGCCTCCATGGGAGGAGACTAGGGAAGATCCCCTACCTTTCCCTGCTCCCCCCAGGAAGCATGGACCAATCTTCAAACACACTGTGTGTATTTTGCACTTATTTCCTCTGCTAATTTAGTTCAGGAAAGGAGTTGCTATGGCTTGTGTCACACACACCAATTTTGAGACACCAGACATCTTCTCAAGAGGCTGCAGATGGATTGTAATGAAAACAAGGCCAACTACACATGACTTTAAAACCTGGCCTGAGTGATGCCTGCAGCTCAGCACAGGACTATCTCACCCTCCTCTCCTCCCATGGCCATCACCATCTTGCACATCTGCAAATGAGGAGTATTTCTTGACAAGTTCCATTTGAAAGTCATCCCCTCCTGTCTTAATATCTTGGTCTTCTAAATCTTCACTCAATCTCACTTCCTGTGGACCCTCGGCTGGCAGGTTCACAATCACAGCTGTCGCCCAGCTCGGGATAAACGGACTCCTGCAATATACATTTTCCTTTCCTCAGAAGGAAAAAAAAGTCATTCAGGACCCTGACATATTTTTCATCCCTAGATGGGATAAAAAGTTGAAATCTGCTGTAAAGTAAGATTAGATGAAGAAGTCACACCTCCCTGTCCCTTTAAAGGATTTCAGCTCATGGAAAATATTTTACTTGGCAAATCTGTAATGAATTCAGCTTTGTTTTCACACAACCTGTTCATTTTATGCAATTCCTATAAAACTAATTTCCAAATAATCTTCACCTATTTTTTTCCTTGCAAAACAGAGAGACGCAACAAAGAGGTCTTTCTCAAGGCACAAATATGTCAAAATCCATACAAATCCACAAAAACTTCACTTCCACTCAGATGACATTTTCCTTCAGAAACCAGTTTCAATACATGCTTTTCCCTGCTATTCTCAGTGACTCATAAACATCTTCACTTAATAATTACTGCTCCACTGCTGGACTGGCGATAAAAGCCAGCCTAATGTTCCCACCACAAAGCTGTCAGGTAAGCGCTGTTGTAGAGCAGTTCAGCCATTGATGTCAGAGGATACAGGATATTAACTGTCATAAAACATCAGGGGACAAAAAGGACAGACTTGTCTCACTCAGCTGTCTTACCTACTGATCAGCTCCACCAGTTAAATGCTGATGCAAAATCACAGAATGATTTAGGCTGGAAAAGCCCTCTAAAATCAAGTCCACAACACTGCCAAGCCCACCACTAACCCATGTCCCCAACTGCCACATCCCCACATGCATACATAGTTTATCTTTCCTGCATTTGGGTCATTTAATTTTAGCAAAATCTTCCCTCCATTGAACCATAATGGTCCAAATACCACTACATCCACTACATTAAAAGGAAGGCATCCCAAAAAAAGGCCAGGCACATACTCCTTGCCACTTGCCTGAGCCTCCACCATGAAATAACAGAACGAGCAAAGAAGAATCATGAGAGCTAGCTAAACAAAGGTAAGCCAGCAAGAAAACAATTAAAGACAGAGGCTGAAATCCAGCCATTGCAGCCAACTAACAAAAATCCCAAAAATTCTGGAAACACATGATTTTTTGGCTGTTGATGGGTCTGTTCTAGAGAGATCAGATGGGTCTGCCCCCTAGAGATGCTCAGATTATTGAAATGTTGAATTAGTTTGTACTGGAGGAAATTAAACAGACAGTAGGAAGAGAAAGGCATGTCTGCTGCCTGGGAAAGTGGACAGTATGCTGCCCAGTGGAGGCTGAAATCCCTAATATTAATGTAATAAAGAAATTCCTCTGCAGAGTCATAAGCAATACAAACACACCTGGACCTTTAACATGCAGTAGAAGAAAAGAATTTAAATATCATCTCTGCAGTTTTGGGGTTTTTTAAGGCAATCTAGGAATGCTGGTTCTGTGTTAACATTTGCCTACTTAGAGGAGCCTTGGAGTAACAACTCTTCTTAATAAGCAGTGACTGCAAGAAATGACTGAGACTCAACACAAAATAAGCATCAAAGCAGCTGCTTGATCCTTACAAGTTCCCATGGAGGTGAGCTGCCAGGGGAATTTTGAAATGTATCTTGCGCCTGCTTATGTAATGGAAAATGTGTCAGCAGCCCTGTCTTAGCCACAGCCACCATTAACAGGGTTAGGCATTGGTAAACCATGTTGTATGTTAGAGATGTGCTTTACTTGTGCCACCTCCCCAGTTGCCCCTTATTCATACATGTTCCCCTCTTGTCATTTCCTCCTTGGGGTCAGAGTGCAGTGAGCACCCACTCCAGAAGTCCTCACCTGTCCTGAGTCCCATGTGACCCCACTTTTTCATTCTTCATGCAGAAATCAGGTGAGCTCTGCAGGTAAATCAACTCTGTCTCTTTAACTGGCCTGATATCAATATCCTTTGGCACAAGGTATTTGCGTGTGCCCATGGGCCGGTGAACAACCTTGGTGGCAGATAAATATTTGTTTTTGAGGTCCAATGCAATGTCTCGCAGTTCTTGAAGGCCTTTCCAACAGGTCTTGATAGAACATGACCCAGAAACTCCATGGCACTTACATTTCATTTCAAGAGAGGCTTTCAAGACCTGCAAAAAAAGGAATGCAGGAGTTAGGAAATGCCCTTCTCTTACCTCCAAATATCCCACAAGCTTGCCAATGAAGGCACTTCCTTAGCAGGGACTGCTATAGAAAAGTATTGCTGTTCTCATTTCTGCACAGGCAGTCTAGCATAGCTCCTTTGCAAAGGGAATGAGATCCTACAGCTCCTTGGTGATCACTATCAGTCCAGGACTACTTTCACAAGGGCTCCTTTGCAGCCAGAAGACAGAAGAGTATTTTGAATTTTGATCAGATATCCATATTTGGCTCACTTCCACTCTCCTAAGGAGATGAATATCAAAGCATTTCATAAATAGATAATTAACATAAATTTCAGCCTCCAGCAGCTTTGGGCTTTGGTAAAAGGGATGCCATGGCTTTGTTGAATTCAGGGCACTCTCACCCTGCCTTTCTGCTGGTCATGGGGCCAAAATAGCCTTTTACTTTGATTCTGCACTATTCACATTTCAGTGGAACAGGGCAGGATGCTGCCAGGAAGGGCTGAATGCACCAGCCATGGCAACGCAATGTCCCAAACAAAAATTTGCCCTTTGCCATTGAAACAAAAACTCAAGACATTACAAAAATAAAATAAAATAAA